>JASGAT010345310.1:0-41275 GCA_030220025.1 Chelon auratus | reverse complement strand
AGGCAGTAGTCTTTATCAGTCATTCAAACTAGAAAACTGGAAAAGCTAGGGCCGTGGATTTATAAACGGCTGCACAGAGCCTGCCTGAAACAAATATTGCTGACGATGCAATACAAGGAATAATAAGAAGGAAGACGGTTACAAAAATGTGTAACGTGGCGTTCGATTGCACTAGTCTTGGCACACAGTGACTATGAGCCCTGAAAGAATGAGACTGAGATGGAAGACGGGGAACAGACAAAATTGTGCTGCATAATGCAGTTAAACATCTCATTGATGAGCAAATAACTGCAACAATCAGCCCAAAACCTTTTCCAGAGGCTCAGTTAAATCTGCCTAACCTGAACATGATGCATAACTTACGTAAACAACTGAATTTTAAAAAGATGCAAAAATGTTGAAAACGGCAACACAGTAAAAAGAAAAGGACAAAGGTTTTCTGTCATTTTCAGCTAAGAGACCATCAAAAAATAAAGAGGCAATAATCATAGCACTCTAGGGGATTCAGTTGTGTCACCATTAATGTCACATCACGATTGCTTGAAACTGAAACTCTTAATAATTTGCTCATTGCAGTATTATCAGCTAATGGCGTCTACTCTTGGTTCTTTCTTAGAAGCCCGTCTGTCATGACTGGCCGAAATCATCTAAGACAGTTTTTTTTTTTTTTTAAGATAGTTTAAGTTCAGGAAAACATGTGAACAACACAAGTGACATAAGAATGTTGAGTTTCCATCACAGCCACTGTCGTTTTTTCCCTCAGGCCACGGCTTAGCCTGAAGGGATTATTACAGCTGGACCAACAGCCCAGAGGAGATACAGAGCACATGGTGGATGAAATAAATGCCAAAAGATAAACTGTGTACCCGGATTCTGGTATTATATGAAACCGTGTCCTTGCCGAACACTGTGCATTCTCTCTGAACATGAGCGCAACAAAACAACACCTCGCCGTCCAGCTGTATCAACTGGGCTCTTAAAAAGCAATGTGCTTTGCCTCCCTCAGAGAGCTGCAGCTGTGCGCAGGCTCTAAAATCAGAATGAGTGAATCAGGACACTAGAAAGCAGAGCATGTTCGACACTCGTAGCTCCTTCAGTTCAACGGGAAGGCTGAGCTGGGTGGAGACTGAGCTGCGTCCATGACCAGATCATGCCTGGGTTGTAAAAATATTATGGCAAGTTTTACTGGCTACTTATTCAGTCTTTTTAAGGCTGAGAGGCATAAAACGTTTGAGTAAGTGATGCAGTAATTACCAAGCGTAGCCGTAGCTTGGTCCTTGTCAGAGACACATCCCTCTGCTGTCCCCATGTCTAGTGAGCTGAGGGAGCAAGACTCGGGCTTTAATAGCGTGGGTTATAGGTGTAGGCTTGCATCCTGCTTTAAAATACACAGAGAAAGAAGATAGACTGCACAAAATGAACTCCCTAGTGGGGGCGTAACTAAAATATCATAAACATATATTTATATATATTTACCTCTACAACTGAGAAACCTTGAAAAACGGTTGCCCAAGGTGCATATGAATACTACTGAATGAATGATAAAGCAGACTCCAGTGCATCATATTTCACTTACCCTTTCTGGAATCTGCACCAATGGATTGTAGTCAATCAACTCAAATACCTCAATACTAACTGATCTTCCTCTTGTATATTATGCAGCACAGCAGAACTGTCAGTACAATGCTGGGTGTGGTAATTGGTTGCACGCACCTACAGTTCCACACCCGTACTGAGCCGAGCTTTATTTCAGTCAAGCATGCATGAGTCAACTCAATGGTTTTTGGTCTGGACTGGTGTGTGTCGTCTGACGGCAGGTAGTGACAGTCACGCAGCAAAGTGAGATTCCACTGTGTAAGCGTGGGGTCTGACTCACTCCTATAAACGATTTAATCTGAGAGAACGAACAGAACATTTTGAAGGGATGCTTTATTACTGCCTGTCAAGGTTTTCCGTGTTTTAAAAGGTGAACAAAAGGTGGAGGAATTGTTCTCGACACGTAACAGATCATTCACGGAACATGCGGGCTTTCACCTCGGTGGTGTTAAGAATGCTCCTGATGAATTGAAAGGGTACCAATCAGCATATAATAAAATGTACACACAAGTATGACAATGCTCAAAGAGGAAGCAAACAGGTGGAAGTTCCTACAGCAACAATTTGCTGTTTTACTGAGAGGAATGAATGATAATTTTGCATGTTTCTGACTTTACTCTCTGCTGCTACCCGGACTTCAGGGGACTGTAGTGTTTAATAATGGATGCCACTTGAAATTCAGAAAACTGCTGCTAACTTGAGAAACAAATTCAAAAAGTCACTCTGTTTCTGTCTCAGTCAGTTCAGTGTCCACACTCCGACATGAGCTGCAGTCACCGCAGTCTGAAGTACACAAAGAAACACAACACATCAAACAGACTCCCGTTGTTGACTGGCAGCATAGTTACAGAATGAGCCAACCCACAAGTGCGCAAGTGTAAATGCGCACAACGCCACAGGCCGCTTGTGTCGGCTATGGCGGAGGCTCTGCATAGTTGAGGCAGAAGGCCTAGACACATCAGAACAACACAAAACAAAACAACTAATGCACAATCAAAAATTTGAAAAGTTAAAAGTTATGTTACTATAAGCAATAGATCACAGTCCTTGACTCTTCATGAAGATAAATCTGAATTATTGTTTTCTCATATATCATTAGTTTGATTTAGCAAAACAAACAAAACAATTAACTAAAAGAAAACTGAAGAAATGCTACATTTATGACTGAAACCGGGAGGAAACAGCAGTTCAGGTAGGCAGTGATAACATTCCTACCTCCAAGGCTATGCTCTTGGGATCTAACGCGGGCGGACAGTGAAGTTAATGGGCTGGGGCACTTCTAAAGACCTTGACGCGCCCACGCTCTGTTATCAAGTAACAAATCCAGCTCAGCGTGGGACCCGGGCCGAGGCCAACACAAGAACACAAGAGAGGAACTACACACTCAACTCACCCCTGTCATCACTGAGGACAGGTGCACATTAAGCAAATTACAGGTGTGTTTGTTCGGTTTTGTTTGACGTACGGGAGGCAGCGGCAGTCAAGCAACAACAGCGTTAATAAAAGGTACACACGGTAATACGGCTGGTATGATTAAAACAGCTATTTACGTTGAGTAAACCTCAGCCAACCTTCTCACGGATGGTAATAAAAGTTGCTGGACTAGGGTAAAAGCAGGCCAGAACGTAACGTCGCGTTTGTGCCGCTGCTGGATAAACCCACGCTGATGAGACGAGAGAGGCAACTATCTCCCTTTGAGCGCATCTGGCATTTGTCAGAGCAAATGCATCCAATCAGCTAAACCACAGCCAGTGGCCTGAGTGCCCCAGCTGGGAAGATTATGCTGCACTGATGCCCTGGCCTCCGCATTTCAATAACTTCATGAGCATCAAAGCTGGCTCCTAATCGTGTTATAGGGGAGGCAGGAGGAACCAAGGCTGTTACAGGACTTCCGACTTGCTGACAGGTGAGTATTGGCTCAGCGAGGGAGGTGGTTAAGGGTGTTGTACAATCGCTGGGAAGCCCTCGAGTGACGATGTTATCATCTACTGGTACCAGCCGAGATAGACAATCACTCTGCTCCACTCGTTTATTTATACGCAGGGCTTCGACAACACGTTGACGCAGTTGCTAATGCTTAAATTTGCGTTGATGCGAGGTAATATTTAGGTTTATCTTCAAACATGGCGGCTTCTGCTGCCTGACGTGCTGAAAATAAGGCCCCTGAATCAAGCTTTAAGTAGAGGTATTCGGCTAATCCATTGTCAGACTTCATTTAGAGGTTATCTGGGGCACATTTGACTGCATTCCTTTAGTAGCATGAACACAGAATGAGTCCTGGTTCACATTAAAAACTCAGCACTGAGTAAACTGAGCTTTTCCTCGTTTATTCAGAGAAAGAGAGAGAAAACAACGGTGCGTATGGAAGCTTCCCAGGTTCAGTTATAAACTGAGTTTTATGCGGGTCTCTAAAACAACCAACGTCAGAGCAGAGATATATTAATAAATAGTAACGTTACATATGTGTTTTCAGTGGGAGACAGAGATTTCACAGCTTGTTTTCCTTAAGACTTAAGTCTTTAAGTCAGGAAGCATGCAGGACAAACAGCTGTTTGAGGTGCTGATTCAGCAGTAGTGATCAGACAGCAGCTGTTACAATGTTCTACTGGTGTTTACTGAGGTAAGTTAAGATAAGATAGGACTTTACTTATCAACACAGGGAAATTAAAGTGTTACAGCGGCAAGGAACAACAGCGCAAAAATACAAAAAAAATAGAATAAGGCAAGACACGAGAAACTAAATAAAAGTAGATAAGTTAAGGTACAACAGTATTTACACATTGCATCAGGTTCAAAATCAACATTCATGAATATCATGAGTAAAAACAAACTCCAGCAGGAGTTGCGCCAAGTATTGCACCAACATGACATGAGGTAATGACAGCTGATCAGGTTTATTTATAAACAGAGGGCAAAACGGAGATCTGAAATTGGCTGGGGACGCATGTGGAGACGCATTTTAATGCCAGGTACTTAAAGCTGACCACTTTCTGAGCCGCTTTCCCACAATAGATGTTAATGCCAGGTCTGGGCATGGCCTTTTAGCCATAAAAAGACCAACTTGAGAACCAGAAGTAAGTAACGTCTTTAAAAAAGGACTTTAAAATAACGAAACAGCACTGATACATTTGGATTACAGTTAGTTTTGCATGACTCTTGATTGGCACCTCCAACCCCCATGTCAGCTTGGATAGTCTCCAGGCCCTCACAAAAAACCCAAAACATGGATGGAAAAAATATTCATGGCTAGTATGGCAACACTGCTTTCCAGGGCATTTATGTGTACATATACTGTATGTACTTACACCTTAAGCAACTATTAGATAATAGAGCTGCATTTCCAGTTATCGATACTGATATATACAGAATAAAGTTGAACCTTTGTGACAAATATTATCACAAGTTTAAAGCTGAAGTGTCCAACTGTGTGACGTGTGTATACTAAAACTGATATCCCCATTGAAATGCAGCGCCGCAAAACAATTGACCGTTAGAAAGCTCCCCTCCCAGATCCAAATACACATTTCCTCTTGCCGGCATGAACTCAAAGAGAAAATTCCCCAAAGTCTCTGAGGAATTTGGCTGTAGTACTCCAAACAGAAAGCCATCTCTTTCTAAAATATGTCATTCCTTATCTTGTTTTTTTCAAAGCAACTCTTTAACTAATAAGGAATCAGGTACAATAGCACAACTGATCTAAACCCAGTACTGCTTCCAGTAAATGACATTTTGCAAAGGAGGCAAAGAGAAAAGCTGGTATAAATTACTCATTGTCGCAATGAGTAATTGCACGGCAGCGAAAACTTAATATTTCCAATAACAGCAAATGCTGAGTTTTCCGTATCTGCTGACATTATCATAATATCGACCATAAATGCTCATCTGAGAGCGTACGTGGGACTTGACAACGGCGTATTCTGTGTCGATCTAGTATTGTGTCAACCTCAGGGGAACGTTTACAGTAAACACAACTGACCTCTTCTGTGTTTTTCTAGGAATCATGAAGAAGTTATTTTATGCAGAAGAACAAAGAGTTTTCAAACTCGATTATTGGAAGAAAAACAAATCACGCAACCCTCCTCACCACCCACGGCCCAACCCGCTTTGCTCACATTATCTGATTTCTCATGCATGTGCAAACACATAAAGCAATAAAACTCATGAAAACTGCTGTGGATACAAGATTACGCCCCACAGCTTTAAAAACTGAGGCTAACGTGGATACAGCATTTTGCGCCACAACAAAAAAGACTCATTTCCTTAGAATTTTATGCCCGCACCCAATTTACCAAAGAATTATTTGTGTGCAGTAGAAATGTGAGTCCGGCTCAAAACGATTTGTGCAGATGAGGCCTTGTTAAATGGCTACTATACAAATAAAAAACCTTTCTCCTTGTGACAAGCCCAGCACTTGGCATAATTGATCTGATTTATTAACACAATTGTGCATTTCAAGGTAAATGTTTTACTAAAACCCTATTTTTTATGGCCACAGGTTTCTCACAATCGTTTTCCAACTAGCAGCAATAACTGGAAACGTCAAATAACCCAGATTTTCTCCTGCTGTTGTTTCTCAAGATTAAGCTGAATTCATTTAAAACCCGTAGGGTGTGCTTCTGCAGTGTGCAATTTAACTGATTCACCAGCATCTGTTCCATCCAAGAATAACATTTTAAGAATTCATGGTGAGCAGAGATCACATGACGCAACGACATCTCACAGTTTTGAAACTTCCCCTTTGAGCCTGGAAATGTTCATTTACACTGGTAACTAGGGGAAAGGCTGAAATGATCAGCAGATAAATAACCTGTGGCACATATGCAGAAGAAAAGTAGAAAATAATATCATATATTTATAGGGAGGAAAAAAAAATCTCTTATTTTGGATGTTCCCCCGGGGGAAGCCTTTTCAGCTTCCGTTTTCAGTTCAAGGTTTTCCCCTCCATCACTGCTCAGACAGCACTGTGTATTAACATTAAATCGGCATTCCCAAAGTAGATTTTGCATTCAAATTGAAAGCTACATGGCCAGTGAGCAGGCAACAACCAAAATGGAAACTCCATTTGCATGGCAAATGAGGTGGCTGCTCTTGTGACCTTGGATGGTGCACCTGAGCAACGCTTTGCCACGGAAAGTCTGGGCTTGTACTTCTTTACATGTACATAAGCAGATGATGGGAATATGGAAATGCATTATATGGATGGCAGAGCCAAGGTTGGGCACAGGTACGCAGGCTAAAGTGATGATGGTTCATTTACGTAAATCATCTTAGGCATCTTATGCGTTTGAAAACAATTTATTCTTTGACGTCTGATCTAATCATCCTCAGGCCAAAAAAAAAAAAAGAATAATTTACAACATAATTCCATGCTTCTCGTCCCGTCAACAAACTGTCTAGGACCAGTAGCGTCAGGAACAGTGTACTTCACACAGCTGTTTCTCCACTGAACTCAATCACACCACACAGCCACAATCATTTATCAGTCCTCCATCCTAATGTTGCACTAGTGTAGAAAGTGGGTATGCATCCATCCGCATATAAACCCCTAAACATACTCTCAGTCAATTACAGTGCTGCATAAAGGTGTTTGCACCCTAGAGGATTTTCTACATTTCTGCATAAATTACTCAAACCATTAGCGGATTTTCACACAAGTCCTAAAAGTAGACAAAGAGAACCCAATCAAACTAATGAAACTGAAATATTATACTGTGAGTAGTGAAAAAAACAGTAAGTGCACTTAAAGTAAGTGCACCTCTAGGATTACAAGTTAATTTTGAGGCCAAATTAGAGTCCACTGGAGTCCAAAATCAATGTGGTGAGACTCAGGTATCATTCAGTGTTTAATGTAAACAAGGGATTTGTCAGTCTGATAGTCACAATACAGGTTCATGGAAGTGTGTGATGGTACAGACAAAGGAGCTCAGAAAAACTATTTGTTTGTGACCATCAGACTGATCATCGGTGAACAAAAGGAGGGGATTTAATTGTCTGAGAGGTCACAAAGGAACCCGGGGAAACTTCTCAGCAACTCAAGGCCTTTCTCACACTGGCCCGTGTTAACGTGTTCATGAATCATCAGGAGAAGACTGAACAATCATGGTGCGCATGGCAGAGTGGCAGCCTCATCCCGTCCATGAGACATGAGGATGGGTCTGTTTTTCAGCATCTGGGGAAGGATGGCTTGCCATCACTGTAAGCTGAATCTTTAGAGAAATCTTTAGGGGGGTCTTGCTCCAAGATGACAACCCTAACATACAAGTCTTTCTTCCAAAAAATAAAACAAAAAAAATGGTTTAAGAAGAATAAAGTGGCCAAGTCAAAGTCCTGACCTTAATCCAATTGAAATGTTGTGGAACAACATGAGGCATACATCTCAGAAATTAAGCGGTTCTGTGCTGAGCAATGGGCTAAAATTTGTGCAGCAATGTATACCCACTCTATATTATATACATCTATAAATCTAGTATTATATACTACTATTGTGAAATACTTGTGCAATAGTCATAACAACAATCACAGCATGTATTACTGGGTTAGTTTTTCACTTTCTCCTGTGTGTATTTCTAGTTAGATGACTAAATGCATTTAGTTGTGCACCTGTACTATATGAAATGACAACATTGTTGAATCTAATCTACATAAACACACAAACTGGCACATGCAATCGGAGGTGGATAACGCGACAGGGTGACATCGGATATCAGGCCAGCGTCCCCCGGATGCACCAGTTGTCTGACACAATTAGGAAGAGCTCTTACTGCCTGTCGAGTCTCCCGTTTCTGCTCCCGGCTCCTATCAGGTGAAAGTGGAAACACAGCACCAGGGCCCGGGGAGCCTGCAGAGACATGCAACACCGCGGCTGGATCATATGATTGGGGGGGGTGACGCCTCGGGAGTCATGTGTACACCGGGCCAGAGAGGCGGCCACCTTGTCGGTTGTTGAAACAGAACGCCAAAGCAGGACTCGAGTTCAAATCCACAGCCACCTCCACGGATCACCCAGACAAACACGTCAAACCACTCGCCACTTTGCTGCATGGCACGCAGCGTCCTGCCTCAGCAAACATTATTAACCGGCTCTAAATGTGGACATGCCCAGTATGAACTGAGACTGGTGCATTAAGTGAATGCAGATGTAGAAGCTGCTACACTTACACCACAGCACCTCTAATCCTGACTTGTTACATAATAGTACGCACTGCTCGACTGCAGAGTCACGGCTGTCGCCCCTCCACCGACACACACACACACACACACATACAGAAATAGCAATTAAGCTAGCCGCCTTTGATCAACAGCAAATAAAGGAGGACAACCGCGTTCGTGTTGGCCGTTTGTTATTTCGTTTGCACTCACCTTTGTTTCGTTGTCGCTATCCTGGTAGGTCGTATGGGTGGGGAAAAGCAGAAAAACGCTGGTTGCAAATATTAAAAGGAGTCCCCGCGGACGTATGTATTTCTGCTAGCCGTAAGCTAACGACGTTTTAATGTTTATTAACGTTACTTGGCTTTCTCTGGTTTCCGACGGCGATGACTCGCGTTCTACGCTGAGCAGCGGCGTCACCTCGGTCCAGTATTAAAGTTTGGAAGCTAAAAAAAATAACTTCGCCGACACTGGGTGTGCTTTCTGGTGTCTATTTGCCATTAATCGTCGGTCTACTTGTTAGCCACTAGCGAGCCTGTACGATTCTTTCAATGGTTGGAGTGAGGAAATTTCAAAGCCGCCGGAATGCACAGGTACTTCCTGTTCCAAATTTCAAATTAAAAGCTAAGGACGTTACTTTCATCGTTATTCAATTTCATTCAATTTCCAGCCGTGACTTCTGTGTGCTTTTAATTCTTAATCACATGCTTAAAATTGGGATTTTTGACAAGTCTGAACATCATGGAAAACCAAATTTAAACAAAAATGATAATTTAAACTTGTACTATTAATTTTATTTAATGACATTTCTTTGACTGGTTTTCTTTGAAGTACATAAAATTCAACTAAATTTTACATGTTGTAAAGTTGAACCATTTTCCTATCAATAATTTTTAAACATTTATTTGGTTGTATATGTAGAATTTGTATTATTACTATTTAATTAAAAAAAAAAATATATATATATATATAGCTACATACATATGTAGCTTTTTATTTAATTTATGTATTATTTTGTATATTGTGGTCATTAAATTTGTTTATTTTTTATTTGTTTGTTTGTTTGTTTTGGTTTGGGTTTTTTGTTCCAGTGTAACGGCTCCATGTAGGCCTATGACTTTATTTTGAAGGCTCAACATCCATCATGCCGTGTGCCGTTTTTAGCTGGTTAACCTGACGCAGAGGGAAACCGTTTCCACTCTACTCGTTTTCACTCGGTGATCGTCTAATATTCCTGGCTGGACGGTCGGGCCATAACAAACATGCGATTGGTTGGCTACGCCTTCGCTACACAGGCGGCCCCACCTCCAGATCCCTCCTAGTTATGAATATCACGTCACACTCAGATAAGATGTAAGTGATGTCAGCCATTCTGATTACATCTGGGTAAAAGAGGACGGGAAAAGGGAAGAACAGTTGTTATTTGCCATTCAAATATTGCATCGAGAAGTGTGCGTAATAAATTACAAACACATAAATGTTACGTTTAATATTTGCTTAAATTCTGTTTGTTCACGCGCTGTGTATCAGTGTATTTGTTCATGTGTGTGGGAAAAACTGGAGAATGAGTGGGATGAAATTTTATCACATGAATATCTCTAGCATTTTCGTCTCCTCATTATCATCTCCTATAATAATGGATGGGGGTACTATGTACAACCTCTAGATTTATAAACGCACCTGAGCTCCACAGCAAATGTATGTTTGGGTAAACACTGACATCTAGTGGCCGTTGGAAGTTTAGGTTTGGTGAGTGGATTGAACATGGAGGACATCTGGAGACGCAAATTAGCAACTGCAGTGTTGTCCACACTGCCCATTGACAGTGAAACGACAGATACAGTCCAGTGCAAAAAATCCATGTCTGTACTCATGGAAGAACATGTACCAGTTTTACTACTATTGCTTTGTATTTATTTAACAGCAGAAAAAAAGACTGTGGCTGGAGTTACAGAAGCAAACAGGCAATGTTCTGTAACATAAGTGTAAATGAAGAACATTTGGCAATAATCTTGCACATGCCATATGTAGTGCATGTGTACCATCCACATGGTAGTACTCATGTGATACTTGTGCATCAGTTTTCTTATAGGCATACTCCTACACATGCAGACTTCTATTTTTTTTTTTTTTTTTTAAATTAAATTAATTAATAAAAAAGAATAAAGTTGATGGCACCAGTGTCATCACTCAAATCAAATGGGTAGAGTTTCTGGTATAGATGGCTGCAAACACAATATTTTCCTTGTTCTTTAAAGCAAAATAATAATAATAATGATTAAACGTAACTGCAGTCAATTACTTGTGGACAAATGATTCATAAGTAATAGTAATTTATCACCTGGTGGTGGTTTGTGAATGTATACACAAACACATACAAAATACACGATATAGAACTGGCCTGGCTGTCTGCCCCCTTTGGACTTCTATCCTGTTTTACCCTGAGTACAGCGCGCACACTGGTTTCGTGTCGGTCAATCTATTCTTAGACCACCGATGTTCAGTCAGTCCCAGCAGTTGTCCCATTTACCCAGTAGGCCAACAATCAAAGCATAGCCAAGGCAGATGTGTTACCCATATTTTGGTACTCATGGGTGAATATGCATAGTCAGCACACGCGATATCTCAGAGGCTTCTAAGATTTGATTTGATGCAGTAATTTCACCACCTATCATTTTTAATCTCTAAAGATTATCCCAAATAAGGATATTTTTGCATTACCCTCATTTTTAGGCTACCCCATAGTGGCAAGAGGCACACAGTAGGCTACTCTAACAAATAATACCTTATGTGAGGAAATATGTGCACTATCAAAACCCTTTCAGTGTGTTTGTTAGTATTTGTATGGTTGGTTGGTTGTATGGTTTGTATTCTATTCTTTTCGATATTATACGATTATGTGACCTTCCGTGCGATTTGGCCTGCCCATCATCCGCGTTTTTGACAGCTCCCCTCTCCTCCTCTGTTTGTTTCCCCCCTACGCAGCCTCTTATTTCCCACAATGCTCAGCGGACACCACCACCAAGATGGCCGACGCTATGGAGGAATATGAGAAAGAAGCTGGCTGCGTCCCTATTCTCCATCCCGAGGTATGGTCCTCGCCCTGCACCCATTCGCACGGGCACGCGAGCGCACACAAAACCCGTTACACCGGCTCGCTTTTCCTCGGCCGTGCGGTTTCGTCCCGCTCTTATTTGGGGAAACTCCGATGCCCCCTGCATAATCACCGGTGGGGGGTGGCAGCAAGCTAACGGTGCTAAAGTTGCTAACGCTAGCCCCCCTCCTCCTGCTGCACAGGCAGCAAACGCTGGGCAGATGTTCGCGTTAATATTAACGTTAAGCGAGGCTTTCCGCGGTGGGGACTCCGTGCACGTAGTAAACGAGGCCGCACGACGCGCGTTTAAGCATGTAACGGGAAAAGTAACGTTGACTGTTAAACCTGGCATCCAAACGACGTTAGCTTTGTGGCTAAACTGACAGTGCTGCCTGGGTTAATGCTAGCTGCGGTGGTGTAAATTGATACCAAGAGCATATGGGTGCATTACGCTGTTGTGTACAGTGGGTTACAATAAGCTTATGCTAATAGTCAGAGATGTAGATAAAAACCCACTTTTTAAAATTAGTTTCTTAGTATGAGATATTGCTGTCACCCCTAGCTAGCTACACACTTGGCTGGGGTCTATCTGTCAATATGTCATTTAGCCTCCGACGTTTAATCTAATCACTATAAACGTCTCGTCATTGTTTTTGGTCTAAATGTTTCAATTGAATAAAATTTACCTATTAAATTAACGGGAATAGGCTAAATGACTAAGTTTCATCCAAAAATGATTGAAAACATATGTTCGTGTATGGATTTTTAGCCTCACACACAAGCTAGCCTATTCCTCGGTTTAGCTAGGTAGCTTGAAGCTGTTAACTCATCAAGGAACAAGTCATCCATCTTTAATCTCAAAGGTTGCGCCATAAATAAGATACATGATAAAACTATGCTGGGAAAAGATTTTATATTGGAGATGACACGCATGCACTGTGTGCGATGCAACCAATGAATGCCTCTTTGCACCAGCAGGTTTTGTTCATTGAATGCAGCCTGGTTATCAGGTAGAGCTGTTAATTTGTTTGGCAGGTTATCTTCTCTCCAGGAAGAGGTCTTTTAAATGCTCACTGTAGTTTGCTTTATTGTTTTCCTGCTTGCCAGCGTGCTTATTTGAATCTGTGCATGGTTGGTAACCCTGGCAGTGAGCAGTTGAAAGGGATTTTTAACTTCAGACAAGTTCACGGTCTTTATGAATTGTTTTATTCCCATATTATGCCATTATGGAACATCAGCTGCTACATCTTAAGTAGAGTTGCCGCCGTTGTGGCATTTCCTTCGCTGTTCACACATATAGCAGTTGTCTGCTTAAATGACTCATAATAGCTGTGTTAACTGTGTATTGACACACACAGTGTATTATTAACCCCACGTTAGGGTTATCGGCATTGTTTATTTAGCCTTTTGAAAATGAAGGAGGACTTCACAAAGGAATATAGACCTTTTATATTATCTTGAATCAATCATTTAATAATACCCTTTTTACCTTTTTAATTCTGTAGTGTAACTTATTACTACCTTTGTTGACAGCTGATCCAATGCGTTCAGCATATGTCGTCTAACACCCTTCCCATGCTAGGTTACATGCAGGTCAGACACTACCTGGCTTTAGACTGGTTTATACAATATAAAGCTTTTGTACCTGTGAAATGGTATGTCGGCATTGTCCTGTAATTAGACAACCAAAACGCAAGGCGTGACAGGTCGGTTATTACTGAGTATTCCACAGAATTGCAAGTGGACCCGAGCTATGATAGAAGACATCTGAGTAGATGGTGTGTAAGTGGCGGAAGAGGGGAGACATTTCTGTGCTTGTCTGGCCGCTGAGACACGCGAACAAGGAAACGGACCAATCACAGCAGTCGCTGTCTGCTTCATCACAACCCCAATATACATCTGGGCATGTGCGCGTCGATTATAGGTTAGGCTTTAGGCTATAACTTGGGGTCCAGCGCTACACCTTAGGTACGCCCGACTATAAACAAGCTTTTTGTTTAAGCAATGTCTGTGTTTGGAATAATAATTGGATTTAATGTCACATACAAATGGCATTTGACCTGCAAGTTGATTGAAAATGAGGAGAGAGCAGCAAATGGGCAAGTGAGAGTTATGATGTTGAGAAAACTAAAATAGACATCTAGTTGGTAAATGAATGACCGTGTCTAAGACAAATTGAAGATTCATAGCATGTGAACTAGACTCCTAACATATGCGTATATTCAGTATGAAAGGTGTAGGTATTGCAGGGTTTGTTTCAAAACATGCTAGACAGACCAGACTAAGGATCCTTCAACTCAAAATTTCCTGTAAGTCCTGAGGAGTACACATACACATGTAGATAATATCTCCTCCAGAACAGGTTAGACTAAAATGTGACAAACACGCCAAGTCCTTCCGTACATGCGCCTTCAGGGCATGGACAGTAAACCGGTATCAAACAACAAGTATCAACAAAGGCTAATTGTGGTGTTGCCTTGCACCTCTGTTAGGCCTGGAAACTTAAACTTGCACACAGTGGAAAGAGTACAGCTTAAAGACTTGCAACGCTCACCTCTGAGAGATGAAATAGCTTTTCATGGCAGCAGCTTTAGTAGTCTGTATTCAAGTTCAAGGGCTTTTGATATGTAAACCATTCTACTGAGCTTGATTCCCCTAAACCATTCTGCTCAATTGACCCTTTGTAGGCCTTTGAAACTGGTAATAATAATCCAGGTGAACTGGAAGTGAGTCAGCTAACATGCGGTAACGTTGGCAGACATTGAATATATTGCTAGGCTTTTCACCAGTTCAGTGTTTACGTATTTTTATTTCTTCCACTGTGCCCACACGTGTTGACTGTACATTTATCAAGCATCACAACTACGAGTTTCGATGCCAACTAAGGCTATAGGTTTTAAATGTTCCGTTGTAGGAATCAACGCCCACATTTCTGTGACAGTAACAAAGGAAGGAGCCTTCGGGTTGGTGGTCAGCAGACCAAGGTACCCTTACTTGAGTTGTTTTTGTTTCTTTTCTTGCGCACTAGTTACAGCCAATGATCATGATCCCTCTAACTTCCGGTCTCCAATGAGTGCCAACGGTGTGGGCCCGAAAGAAAAGAAAAGAAAAAAAAAAAAAGGGTCAAAGACACTCACAGACATCCTGTGTTGCCCTCATATGTGATACATAAAATCCATCTTCTCTGTGGAATTTTATATTGAGGTCTACTTTGACACAATCAGGTTGCTGTTAGAAAGACTGGGAAGATTAGGTTTATAATTGGGAGTTCCACAGAGAAGAAGCTTTTTATTTCCTCCTTCAGGAGGAGGGGAAAATAAATGCACCATTTACTTCCTGTTTGTATGTCTGGATTTCACTTGACCTGGCTGTGTAGAGTCAGAGCAGTCAGAGATACTTCATAGCAACTTGGATGAATCTAAATGTGGCTTCAGTATTGGAGTTTGATCTGGCACTGTGCTGCACAGATATAAAAATACAGGAAGAGATGGGTGTGTTGGTGTTATCAGCTCAGAATATACGCACACATTACACACACAATGTCGCAATAAAGGCAGAGATTAGTGGAATGATGGCGCGCAGGAAGATTCGCTTTTATTAATTCATTATCGTGGCCACGAAGGGATTTGTCAGACACAAATAAATTGAGTTAATTTGTTGCGTGCCTATAAAGGTTTGGTTTGAAGTTGTTTCTCTGTTCAGCGGGGTGTTACTTGGAATCTAGGTCATCGTGTAGATTTTACTGAGAGCCGAGTGAGTCTAAATGAATGAGGCACCTGAATTAGAGCATCAAAAGTTTAGCTGCGTGCTCAAAGGATGTTCACTTTTAGTTTTTCTTGAATCGATTCAGCATGTCAAACACAAACATTTCCTCTCGGGTAGAGAGTGTTAAATGTCCTTGGCTAAATGTCCTGGAAATGAAAATGCGCGTGCTGTCATAAAACTAGTATAGGGTACACGTATAGGCTGCACTCGCTCGGCCGCTCGTTTTGATACTTCCCCTTTAGCGCCAACTGCGATTGGAAAATGCGCATTGTGTTTGCTCCGAGCGTTTTTCATTATCCCCCCTCACAAAAAATAGAGCTTAATACTCTGCTTCCTCCTGATCCGTGGATTGAAACTGTGCGTTGAATATTGAATTAGCCGCTCAAAATGGCTCTAATGTCACATCCAATCTGCGAAAAACACAGTAACAGTGCAGCCTAGTCTTGACAGACCCAGTGAGAAAACAATTATTCTTTGCTCTGTAAACCCAGTAGTTAGTCTCCTGTTGTAAATTGCTCCCCTTTTCACTATATCTTCTACTACTGTTGATGCTACTGTAATCCAATGAGCATTTCCACTAGTGCTGTCAAACATTTTTAGCCCAAGGCACACGTGACCTCCACCCCCTAGGGAGGGGTTGCCATATGTCTGGCAGCTCCGTTAACAAAAACCAAGCCTGCTGAAAAGGTGAGGTTCTAACCTAAAACCAATGGCAGTATCTTTAATTTACTCACTGCTGCCTCCCTAATTGGTTTATTCTTTAGCTTTTACATATTAAGAGGTTTAAAAATAAATGCTCGGGCTCCAATTATGACTGTAAAATGCCATCCTCAGCTATTTAGACGTCAGGAGGGAGAGAAGAGATGGAGGTGAGGCTGCGGCGACTGGAAAGAGGTCAGAGGTTATCTCCCCAGAAGGAGGTGGCGATTGGAGAAAGTGATTTACCATCTGCTGTCTGCGGGTGAAAAGCCGAGCACTCGTTCCACCTCGCTCCACCAACTGAGAGGGAAGCAGTTTCCCTTTTTTGTAGAAATGCATTTTCCCCTCAACTGAATATGAAGGAGGAGGCTTCCAGTTCCACATTTTTTCTGGGCTTCTGTTTGTCAGCCTGTGAGAGGAAGAAAAACAAAAAACTAAGCGCAGTCGAGATCATAATTGAGCAACTCCCACCCGCCTCTTTTCCCTGGCAGCTAAACTAGACCGAAGAGCACATGCAGCAGTTGAAATGGATCATATGGATTTGTAAAATGACCAGAACTTGGCAGGGAAAAGTACCCCCCCCCAACATGTTTTAAATAGAAAACAAATAAGAGCTGGTCACCTTCATATCTCCTCCTTCACACCCTCCAATTCCATCCTCCTCCTCCATCTAATTTACACTCTAAAACAAAATATTCCGTCTGTGGGCTTCCTTTTTTTCTTCTTCCTCTGTTGTGTTATCGTGATCGTGTCCCACCTACCGCCTCTCCTCGCTGTTGTTGATTTGTGATGTTTGGGGTGTAGGAATTGAAGTCCCTCCGCCAGCTAAGTGCCTAAAATCTCAACAATAAATGATAAATTTTCCTTTTTCCAAACCCAAGTAAAATCATCGTTTCAGTCTCAATCTCGTGTAAATAGGCCATGTTCGTAATTTTGAGAGTATAAATCATACAGCAGCTGTTCAGGAAATGCTGTTGAGAGGATGTGACGAGTTGGTGAGTTTACCCAACTGCAATTTATACTTAGGACTTAGATAACTTAGTTAAAAATAATAATAATAATAATAATAATAATAATAAAAATGTAAAACATCTTGATAGCTCGGTTAAAATGCTCTGCTTGCCAGTGTCTGTACTTTCATTCACTTCATACAAAGAATCCGTGTCATTAGTAATTTTTTTGTTAAAAGTTCTCATATTTTCTTTCGTTATTCTGTTCTGTCTTCATTTTGTCTCTCCACCAACAATCCCCAACGGTGGCAGAGATGCAGGCGGCACACTCCCCCTGACTCTGTGGGGAAGCCCAAGCTGAACTGCGAGGCGAGTTAGTACAGCTCTCGGTCTCTGCTTCCCCGAGCTCTTGCCTCAGGCTACCTAACTGTTCAGAAACAGGCCTGCCATGTTCCCAGCCCCCCAGAGGCTGCCTCATTATTCCTCCTCGTTGCACAGCCAAAAAAAAAAAAAAAAGGCTTTTAACTCCTGAGTCATGATCACAGTTTTGACTCTAAATTTTATACAGAATTCTATTTTATTTAGGAAGCATCAGTAACAATCCAGATAGTCTCAAGACGCTTTACAAAACCCAGAGGCTGAAACCTTCAGAGCAAGCACCAAGGTGACGGTGACAAAAAACAAAACAAAAAGCTTTTAACAGGAAGAAACCTTGAGTAGAATCCAGCTCATATGGGGGAACCCATCTGTTTGAAGGGACAGAAAAAGTGCAGGATGAAAGCAGGTTTTGCTCAATAAAAATAGAATCAATCACTTGTTTTTCATTCTGACAGAAAACAAGAAGCGACCTAACTCGGTTTAACGTTTGCTTCAGTTCTCACTGACAAAGTTAAGAGGCAGAATGGCTGGAAGCAGTGTAGGGGCTCTGTGTCCACCAGATGCAGCCCTTGTTTCCGGGTGATGGATGCTAATTGTGGTTTTCTGTTGCGTTACTATGGAGGCTAATTGAATGTGAGTAGCACAGACACCACATCCGTGTGACAGATTAGATCTTCAGCTGCTGCAGGACTCAACCAGGTCAGGGTTCTCTTTTTTTTTTTTTAATTTAATACTGATTATTTATAGGAAGTTTTCATGACCAAGGTGCTGAGACCTGTAGTTCAGTGCCTACAAACTAATTTCTGTCACGCTAGCTTTGCTTTCTGACTGAGTTATGTTAGCGTGCAGTGCAGTACTCTTGTTCTATATTCGTTGTTTCTAGGTTAATCGTATTTATCTGATTCATAGTTTATGTTTGCTGGTACTTTGACACGTCAGAGCAGCAGAAAAGCATGCAACTAATAATTACAAATGGCTCAGCTGGTGTAATGCAGTGCAAGTGTGTTTCAGTAGTTGATAATGATATATTGTACACCTGAGTTTTTGTCTGCTGTAAATAAGGTCAAAACTCCAGTTGTAATCATAAATACACAAGCTCACTCTCACCCTGGGATAGATGTGTGTAATGTATACACATATAACATGTCTATATAGTATAGTATAATATAATATAACCATCTATAGCTGTGCAAAATCAGGAATATGATTTACTACAACCATGTTTAGAGTCAGAATCGAGTCCAGATCTCGACTAACATCCTCATCACTTCTGTTGGTTTTGTTGGACCTGCTAACCCAACAGATTACTCTATTATTATAAATCATGGCATTTGGTTTTCTCATGTAATTTCCAGTATAGCGATTTTACCCAACCACAACTTGAGGTTTGATCAACCACTCTAAATGAAAACATCTGCTTTCAAGACTTTTAAGTTCCTGTGTTTTTCCCCTTGTCGTAAGCACCCCTGTTGACCCTGCTGTTGTGGGCCACAGCATCTGATTTATTTATTTTTATGGAAATTTGTTGACAGGGCCAAACCAAAATTGCTCTTCTTGGATCAGTAAACTATTCTTTTGCTGTCTTGAAGGGTTTCCAGTATACCAACCCAATGTTAACTTTTTTAATAATGCGAAATTGCATTAACGTTGTTATTGTATGCTTGGCACATGTTACAGTTTAGATTCTCTTCCAGCACACAATGAAAATCCTGTAGCTAAAAAGTCTCTTTGATTTCAGACACAGAAAATCTGTTTTCTCCTTCAGTCTCTTATCTGTTCTCCTAAATAAGGTTTAGACATGGTTCACGGATTGTACTGGATTGTAATTTAAGTATAAAACTTAAAGCCCATTGTACGTTGTCTACTTCCAAGGTAGTTGTATTTTTTCACAGAATATCTTATGAAAGGGCTGGAATAATTCAATTTGGTGTGACGAAGCGCTTTTAAAACGGTTCAGTATCTTATATTCATAATTAAAATTAGATTCCCTGGCACAAAAGTGGGATTAAATAACAAAAACAAAAATGGTGTTGGTATCTGCCGTTGGCCAAAACATTAACCCGCATATTCACTGTCTGTGAATCCCTTGTTCTTGCATAATGTTGATGGCCTGAAAAAGCAGAACTCTTAACTCATCTTTATCTCTGTGTTTCTACCTCTTTCCTCTCAGGAAATCAAACCCCAGAGTCATTACAATCACGGCTACAGTGAGAATGTCAGCCGCAAAAACCATGTGGACGACTACAGCACCTGGGACATCGTCAAAGCCACACAGTGAGTGAACAGCCTGGGTTGTTGTGTCAGCTGTTTTGACTTGGTGTTACTAATTGGTCTGATTGGATTTAGTGTCATTCCTGGAGGGGAAGCCTAGTTTATGTGTTTTTGCGTTGTCAAGATACCACAGACTTTAAATCTAGAACGAACACTATCATTTTTCCAACTGTGGTTTTCCAATGCTGAAGAAGTCATTTGCCATTTAGGAACATGATGAGAGGATTTATTCCTGAGAAGTTCTTGCAGATAAGACAATGAAAAGTATTGTCTTGTTTTATTTGATAGCGGTTATGTTGTTTTGATTTGAGGTCAGGAATCTCTGCTTGCCAAGTTATGCCACTGTGTAGGCGTCTTGTTTTGGCCTCAGCATTTCTAGGTTGAGCATATTTAACCTTGCATTTTTCTGTTTTTGGGAATGTATTTGGACGTGTGGAGGCTCTAATCCCTCTCCGCCTCTCTTCCTCAGGTACGGCATCTTCGAGCGCTGCAGGGAGCTGGTGGAGGCGGGCTTCGACGTTCGACAGCCAGACAAAGAAAACGTAACACTCCTCCACTGGGCCGCCATCAACAACAGGATAGACTTGGTCAAGTGAGTCAACAAATGGACAAAAATACATGTTTTAGTCATTTTGGTATTATTTCACAGCGCGTGGGACAACATAAATGTGGCATTGTTAGAGATAAAGTGTCTCTAGAAATGTTACTGACGGTGCTTGATCCTCTCCACCTTCTTTTGTACATTACTGCTGAAAGTCAGTAAAGAAGTTAATAAGAATTATGTAATCTGTCTATAGCTTTTCAGTCAAGCCCAGTTTAGTCATATTGTTCAGCTCCAAACATAAGGTATAGTGGATGTACACAGCCAGGTTTAAGTCGACCAATATACAAAGACCAGCAAAAACATTTTGACCACTGTGAATAACAGTGATTATCTCCTCAAGTCAACATTTTGTCCTCAAAGCTGATGTGTTAGAAGCAGAAAAAAAGAACCAATTTTAAGGATTTGAGCAACATTGACAAAGGACACATTGTGATTGCTAGACATCAAGAAAAGTAGTGAAGCAGTGACAGGGTCATGGCTCGTTGACGCATGTGGAGAGCCATGGCTGGTTGGCGTGGTCCAGTCCGAGCCACTGTAGCTGAATATGCTGAAAAAATCAATACTGGTTGTGATAGAAAGGTGTCAGAACACTCACTGCTTCTCAGTTTGTTTATGGAGCTGTGTAGCTCCAGACCAGTCAGGAGGCCTACGCTGACCACTTTCTGTTGTCTAAAGAACCGACAGTGAACATACGGAGCATCAGAACTGGACCAGGCAGTAGTGGAAGAATGTTTTTATTATTATTACGACACATGTAGGTCAGGTGCACATGCGTTGTTTTCCTGGGGAACATACAGTAACAGGATGCAGTATGGAAAGAAGACAAGCCAACTGAGGAAATGTGACGCTTTAGGCAATGTTCTGCTGGGAGACCTTGGGTCCTTCATGTGGATACTGCTTTGACACATAATGCCCACTTAAGCATTGTTGCAGACCATGAACACCATTTCATGGACACAGTATTCCCTTATGACAGTGACCTCTTTCACCAGGATCCAAAGTCCCCACATCTCAGTCTCCCATCTCAATAGATCTCTCTATTGCGCTTCTGTGAGATGTTCTGGACAAACAGGTGGAGGCTCCACCTCTCAACTTATAGGACTTAGCGGATCTGCTGCTAACGTCTTGGTTCCAGATACCACAGCAGTTCTCCCTTTAATTTTCCTGACGCCAGGATAGTTATTATTTGTTGGCAGTATATTATAGTTATAGTGTTTTCTCACACAGCAGTTTCTCACGACATGTTTCATGTACTGACTTAACCTACCAGCTGCTTTATGAGTCTGACTTTCTGGTCCACATGGGAGCTGTTGGCACTTATTTTCCAAAGTTGAAGTTTATTTTGGAGTAGCTCATATTTGCTTTGGTGGAATGTTGGTTTTAACTTTAAACAGGGTTATGCTTTGAAAGCTGTAAACTTGGTTTAAACACTCTACACCACTTTTATTTGTAATTCCTTTTCCCTCAGCTCATTAACTGACAGTCATTTCTCTATGACACCTCAGGTTAACATGCACCTCACTTTTGTGGATCCGTTCTGCCAGCATTTACTAATAAAATGAGGCAAGACATTCACAGGAAAACTAAGCGGATGGAAAAGCTGTGGCTAACATACCCTATATAGTGTTAAGGCAGTTAGGGCTTTCTTTTCTTCTTCGGGCTCTGTGCTTCAGCACATTCAGTTTGAAATCAAATAATGGATGCTGTGTGAAGTCTCGGCTTCAATTTGACTGTGTTTAAATCAACACTGAAATAACCAAATGTGTGCCATGTGAAGTAGATAAAGTTACTTTTATCTGTTGAAGTTGCAGTTAATCATGTTGACAAGGTTTAGTTTATTGCAGAGGGATTTCATTTCCTCCAATATGCTATTGTATTCTCCCTACTTGCTGTATTTCATAGCTGATGGTGATGAAGGTGAATCTGGCTGGATAGGGCTCTTGCAGTACAAGTTGTGGACTTGTTGCTAGCTGACTTGATGTGAACCAGACTGTAGGCCAGGTTAAGCGTAACGTACCAGCTCTACCGGAAGAACAGCAGACATTTCTGTCTATTAGCGATTATACTGGTTACACAGTCTGAGATAAGTTTAACGAAAAGAGATCCCATTCATTTGTTCACAAAGTGTATAGTTTCACCTGATGATTGTGTTTGTATGCGCAGGTACTACATATCAAAGGGAGCCATAGTTGACCAGCTGGGTGGAGATCTCAACTCCACACCTCTGCACTGGGCCACCAGGTAACACACATGCACCACTTTCCATTGTGCCAATTAAATGCATATTATCTAATTACTTAAAAAGAATCACCATCATTGTCTCCTTGATGTCTACACTTTCATCCACAGACTAAAACTACATTTAAAGGCTTTTCATTTCCTTTCTGTGTAATGAACTGTGAACTAGCGTGAGGCAACAGGTCACATAAGATCCACCCCCCACAGCTTTTACCTAACAAGACAGGGGGCGTGAAGAGCTCTCCTCCTGAATTATTGATTGGTTTGACAACAGGCATCTTCATTGCTGCTGCCACACAGGCACTCTGGAGTCCTGTGTCACCCTTCACTTTCACCCAAAAAACCCCACTCAACCCCTCTCCAGCTGCCACTGACCTTTATAAAGCCCCAACCTCCTCTGTCCGTAGGACGTCAGACACTCACACACATGCTGGAGAATAGTACCATCACAGGCTTTGGCTGCTCATGTTCACTCACAGCAGATCTTGTTTATGTGCAGTGAAAGTGATGGGACATAACCCACCATTTTTTTATTATTATTAAAACTAGTGTCATCATGGACTATATGCATTATTGTCCTTTGGGGGAATTTTACATAGCATACAAGTGATGGTAATAAAAACACAGTTTAAAAATCCAATATACTGCATGCAATAAAGTCATGTAGCCAACTGCCTGGGGGCACCATGGAGACAAAATGATAACAGAAAGAAAATCAGTCTCTCAAGGCTGCATCACTTTGTTTTGTGCAGCATAGCAGATTAATAGCTGTGGGAGTATATGAGACTCAGATCTTTGCACTGATGACAGCAGCTGTGAAGTGAAAGCCCAAGTGAGCAGAGCTGCATGCTTCCAGATGCTTCCAGATCCATCAGTTTCTCTATTTGTGGAATAAGACAGTTTCTATATGTCCTGTAAATCATTGTTTGTTGTGTGTTCACCTC
This sequence comes from Chelon auratus, assembly GCA_030220025.1. Lineage (NCBI taxonomy): Eukaryota > Metazoa > Chordata > Actinopteri > Mugiliformes > Mugilidae > Chelon > Chelon auratus. Next base: position 17,590 of record JASGAT010345310.1, on the reverse strand, counting down.
CCAGACAAGGTCACCTATCCATGGTGGTACAGCTCATGAAATATGGTGCAGACCCGTCTTTGATCGATGGCGAGGGCTGCAGCTGCGTCCACCTGGCCGCCCAGTTCGGCCACACCTCCATCGTGGCTTACCTTATTGCCAAAGGACAGGTAGGAAGCAGAAACACTGCAGCTTATTTATTAGGAAGACAAAGTAACCTGGGAAGCCATAAATTATTCCCTTCACAGCAGTGAATATGGTGCTGGTGTGACAGGAAATCTTTTCTCTATTAGTGTGCTCCACCAGAATATTTTTAAAAACCATGTTGCTGACACTCACAACTATGTGTTTCCCCTCACAATTTATCACCTGTTGCTCAGTGTTGTGCTCAGATCAATTATGAGCCGATATGTTACCTAAATTATTCAACCAGCCGCTTCTGCAACCTCAAAAGCTGATCAGATGATGCAGGAATTGTGAGATAATCTCACAATTCATACCCAAGATGGACTCAAGCCTCAGATACATGGTCTATTTTGTGATGTCCTGGTTGCTGCACTTGAGCAGCAGAACTACCCCTCCCACACTCCCAGACAAAGTATCATGAACAAGCTCCTTGTGCTGGAAACAGCAACCAAGCATCATCACAAATGCACGTCTGTCACCCAAAACAGACACTTGTTTTTTGACAAGACAATAAAAGGCCCTGGCAGCACGAATCTCCCTCTGTACACCATCCACACATAGATAGCGAGTGACTTTTCACCTCGGTTAGTCAGTGTTTTGTCTGTATTTGATACCAGTTCCCTCCATCAGGGGGCGCCATATTGCCTTTATTTTTCTTTCATCACCACACTGGCTCCTCAGCTTCTTCAGTTGGATTACTCTTTGTTTCCTCTTTAACAGGATGTGGACATGATGGATCAGAACGGCATGACTCCTCTGATGTGGGCGGCTTACAGGACACACAGGTGTGTATGTTTATGCTGTTTGCCATACAGTTCCCTGAACTATACAGAGGCAAGATAAAGTAAGCCTTTAGAATGAGCTGCATTTATAGATAGATATAGTAATGCATACTTTTTTTTTCCACTGCAGCTTTATATATTGAGCTTCTTTGGTCAGCTTTGTCAAGAATTATTAATGGCGCGATTACAATAAAGTAGAATAATTGTGAATCCCTGAAGTAAGAATCTGATGGCTGAAGAAAAATAATCGCACATAAGCCAGAGCATGTTTCTGCTGACTAGAGCCCCACGCACACGGTAAATTAAATGAGCAGCCATATATCAGACAAACTGCTTACATAGACAATCTTTTCTCCATGTCACCTCTTGGCTTCATATGAATATTCATTGTTAAGCAACTTCCTTGAAGGATTAGTTTCTATTTATAATTTAGCAATTTAACTTATTGGTCCACCAGGAGGTTGAAGTTAAAATGTGACTCAATGCAGAAATATTAAAATGCGTCTCCATAGCTGTCCCAAACCAGCACTTGAGAACAGATGTTAATGCAAGATCTCAAAGGGCCTATGATATCAGACAGGAAGCACTAGTTTAAGTTGCCTTAACTTGATTTTCTCCTCTATGTGACAGTGTGGATCCCACCCGGCTGCTACTGACCTTCAACGTCTCCGTCAACCTTGGCGACAAATATCATAAGAACACAGCACTGCACTGGGCCGTGCTGGCCGGCAACACCACCGTCATCAGCCTGCTGCTGGACGCCAACGCCAACGTTGATGCACAGAACATCAAGGTAATGTCTTCTTCACAGCTGAAAGAGGTAGTTCAGTTTCTGTGAGATACTCAAGGTACTATTAACCATAGTAGATGGTGGTCAGCACACCTAGCATGGAGCTAACCAATGAACTGCTGTGAATGGGTCTGTAGCAAATTGTGCTTTCACCACCTAAAAAAAATCAATATCAATTCTAGGCTTTATTTATTTTTATTCAGCTTGCTGTCAGAGCGGTAAAACCCAAACTAGATGCATGCTGGCCACCATCTGATGTAGATATATGTACAATGGATAAGTACCTCGTATAACCTTGGCTCAAAGAAACCAGACTGTCTTTTAAACTGTTGCTCAGACGGCAGCGTCTTCTTGGTTTCGACAGTGCGTTTAATGCTAATACATAGTATATACAGATGTGTGTAATGGCTGGTCTTTTTATTTTTCAGGGTGAGACACCGCTGGACCTAGCCAAGCAAAGGAAGAATGTTTGGATGATCAATCACCTACAGGAAGCACGGCAAGCCAAAGGCTATGACAGCCCGTCTTACCTGAAAAGACTGAAGATGGACAAGGTACAAACACATATTCAGGTCCTTAAGACAAAAACCAAAGAGCGAAGTAGAGTAGTTGTGAATGATTTTAAAATACACACTAAATAATCAACCAGTCGGACCCTGCTCACACTAGAACAATTCACCAGAGGCAGTGACTCATCAGTCCCTGTACTAAGGTCAGACCTAACACTGTAAAGACACCTTTGTGGGTGTCCTTTTGAGCACCTGCCTCCTCTGGTCTTACAGACATGCTCGGGCAGGTATGTCCAGACAGAACCTCTTTCTGCACTGCTGCACTGTCACAACATGTCTTTAGTTGCGACTACGTCCAGTCTAGTCTGTTTGTTGCTTCCAGACAGTCTGACAGGAAGAAGTGCTCTTCATAAATGACCTCTAGGATTTAACAAGACAACTACTGGAACAGAGAACAAAGCAGGGAGCCAAGTTTGTTTACTGCTGTGTCGAATCTGACCACAGTGTGTGCTCAGTCACGACAAAGATCATTTTTCTGTTGAAACTGAACTATGAAATATGTTCAGATATTTACCTGTCAGTGATACAACAAGAGCACACAAATCTGCTAATTTGCTAACCCTTTTAGAAGATGGTAAATATCTTTGTGTCTGTGTCACCTTCATTAATGTAGCTTTTCTACATTTAATAACTGTGCCACTTAACTATGTTTTAACTCTGCTTAAATGTGTTGTCATCTTTCCACTCATCTGCCGGATGTTATTAGTTAATGAAGGTAAATTAGATGAAACGTTTCCATACAAAATATTTACCAAAATGTCTATTCTGTGTATAGAAGTTCTAACTGTATGACACTAGGTGTATAGACATGTGGATTAGATTAGACTTTTATTTGCATTTATTTGAGTTCTGAAGATTGTCTACTGTAGTCCAGATCCCTAGTGTCAGTGCTGTAGTGACCAGAGCTTCACAGACTGATGTAGATGGAGACATATATAAATATAATCTGACGTGCTTGAACTGCTTCTTATGTTCCTCTTTATGTCTCCACAGCTAATACCAGGTTCAGACTACACCATATTTTTAGTCTGATAAGAGGCCTACTGTGTCTGATTAGGTGATTGTGGAGTCATAAATTCTTGCAGAGTGATACTTTGGTCCTCGACCAGTTGTAGCATGCCATCTTTCTCCTTCTGCTTGAAATTACTGGGACTGACTTCTGGAAACAACAGTTGTGTTTATGCTCCTATTGGTCAGTGTCATAGCAACATGGAGTAGTCTTGTTTGTCGGGATGTTGTAGGGCATCCAAGATTAATACATTACTTGGGACAATAAACTCTTTGACACGTCTCTAACGGTCTTATTTATTTGTCTCCCTCTGTTTGTTGTCCATCCACCCTCTGTCCACCTTCCTGTCCTCCTGCAGGAGTTCAGGCAGAAGGTGATGTTGGGAACGCCCTTCGTCGTCATCTGGCTAGTTGGTTTTATCGCTGACTTGGACATCGACTCCTGGCTCATCAAGGGCCTCATGTACGCCGGTGTCTGGGTCGCCGTGCAGTTCCTCTCCAAGTATGTGTCAATTACACAAACACTGATTACACAAACTCGTATATAGTTTACCACACCTGTTTTAGTCAGATGTTGATTCTTTTAAAATGCGTATTGGATGGTTAAACCCCACCACTACTGCCATCTATTCCTGTTAGTAGTGTTGTTGTGTGCCTGTCACTGCAGTCGGTGACTACAATAACACTCCTTAGCCAGTGTGTTAGCTTCCAATTTACAGGCATTCCTGGAGTACTTGGGTTGTGTAAAGAGATTTGTGAGTTTGAGTGCTGTTAGGTCCAGCTGCAGTGTGTCATCAGGTTTGGTTTGGTTTGTTTTTGCTGCTGTATGCAGGATTCAGATCAAAGCCTCGGGCTTGCTTTAGTCCATATGTTCCCCTGTCAGTCAGCAGGTGGAACACCTGCAAGAAGAATGCCTTGATGTATTGAACACATAAGGAAGGATTTGGTTTTTGGTTTGTTAGAATAATACCAAAGTTGTTACGAACAGGTTAACTGTAATACTGAGAGCATTACTGCCAAGCATCCTGCAAAATATGACACCAGTATGTTTCTGAATTTAATCAGGGTCAAGTAAGCAAATGGGCATATTCCATTTGGATTTTCTGAACTGTGCTCCTTTTCCAAATGTATCATTGTCAAATTAAGTCATGTGGTGTATGCTAATGAGGTTTTAGGAACAGGTTTTGACGACCACACACACAGCACATTCAAAATATGCATGTAAACTGTGTTTACCAGCAAGCCAACAGTTTGAAAGGCTAGGATGGGGCTGCATTTCCAAAAGAAAATCTTTGGGTTGCTTTACGTAATTCCTGCTTCTTTAATAACGGAGTGAGGTGTTTCACTATGTTTCATTATCGTTTCCATCCATAGTGAAACACAGAATGAAGTTGGAGGGAAAAAAAAATTGCATTTCTGGTCAGAAAGAGAAACACATTACAGTGATGCTGTGTTGCAGAGGTCTTTAAACTGTGTTTAACAGGAGGTGTAGTGAGACAAAGCCCTCAGCACGTAGGAAATAGCTATTTTAGGAAACTGCTGCTAACTGTGACCTCTTCCTCTCCTCTTTTTCTTTTCTCTGCAGGGCTTTTTTCGACCACTCCATGCACAGTGCTCTCCCGCTGGGAATCTATCTGGCAACCAAGTTCTGGATGTACACCACCTGGTTTTACTGGTTCTGGAATGATATCCTTTTCTTTTTTAGTAGAAGTCCTCATTAAAAGGAAAACTGTGTAGTTGTAGCTTTTAGGGCTGAGTTTCACCACTGACTTCCTTAATCAATCTGATTCTGATTCGCAAGGATTCAATTCATTTGGAGATGATTTTTTCAATTTAACTTGATTATGAAGAAGATTTGCACAAAACTAATGTCAGTGGTTCCAGAGATTTGTGGGTTTTTTTTCCACAATATTTTACCTCTAGTTGACACACCTTGCATATGCTTTGTGACCGTTGATAAGTTCCCCATAGGTAGTCTTCATTTAAATTATACTTTAGTCCTCTGTAGATCTTTCCAACCTGTCAGAATGATAGATGGGCTCTCAGGTCCATCTGTTTTAGTCTTACTTGTCCACATTCCACTTGTGTGTAGGTGTGCTTTCACTGCTCTTCTGTCAATGCTGGTTGAAATGGAACCTTTATTCTGGTCTTATAAGCAGCTGCATGGTACTGTGGTGGTGCTTCACAAACCTTTGCTGGTGCACGTCTGCCTGTTAAATCTATCCACTGCCACTTGGTGGTGAACTCTGCTGTGGTTGTTCCCTTTTTAAACAATCAGCATCAGAGGGGAAACATGCTGTCGAGTTTTTGGAGGTTTGCACACAAGTGCGTCTTTGTAGCCTCCATGTTGGTTGAATTCCTATAATGGTTAATTTTGTGTAGACGGAGAGGACACAAATGTGGTACCGTAAGTTGTACCCAGAGCAATAGAAGCCTCAAGCTTTTATGAATCTCTCAGGCGCACCAGTAGACTTTGCAGATGCGATCTCCATGTAATTGACGGGATCTCTATAAAATATGGCCAATTTTACTGCTGCTCGAATTGAAGTTTGGCAGAAGAAGACAAAAGATCGCCAGGAAAAGTACTTGTGTTAGCAGATGGGGTCAGGGATTGAGTTACAGGTCAGTTACAGTGGATCAAATTTATTAGAGAGGGGAAAGGTTAATGTGAAGAGCAGACGGAATTAGTAGGAATGATGTTAAACCACTGCAGGCAGGATGTGCCACAAGTCAGGTCTCATTGTAACGCTATACGTAAGTATCTAAATGTTTTCCATGTCTGGTGCTGTGTGTTAATATTGTGAACACTGAGTTTAGTGTGTAGCAGCTGCTGCGTGAAACCCAACAGAGCAACTCCAGAGGGTTCCTGTTGACCTCAGCATGGCTGCCCTCACCATGCTGAGGTGGAGGGAAGAATTGCCTTTCTGTTCAGACGCTCCTAATTGGAGTAGGTGAGAGCGAAGTGCTCGCTTGTGGAAGGGATTTAATTTTCTGCCTCATTGCTCCACTAATGGGAAGGGAGAGTAAGATGCCTTTGACCTGGGCTTACTGAAAAAGAAAGCCGTGTTCTGAACATCATGTCAGTTATTTTTAGATTGTGCTGTTGTTTTTCGTTTGTTGACCTTGTGTCCTTTTCACTGCTGTTTGTTTGTTCGTTCATGGATAATTTACCACATAGAGATTTGACCCTTTGACTGCAGGCAGGTCTTTTCTTGTGTGAATTTACTTGCTTATTCTTTCAGGCTTCTCTTTTGCCCTCCAACCATGAAGGTTGTCATTAAGCCTTTGAATCCGCCCTGCCTCCCTTTGCAGTAATGGTGTCTTTCACCTGCCTTTTCAGTTACCGGGCATGCTGTTTCATGTCGCTGACAGTGCAGTGAGGTTAAGTTTTCCTGCTGACATAGGTTATCTGTTAGATACTGTTCTCTCTCTCAGTAACGTGGACAGGTGCCTTATTGAATACAAATTAGTGCCTGGTGGCAGTATACTTCTAATCGCATATATTTATGCAAATCAAGTGATCCACATATCAAGAGCACTGGATGGTTTTGTGCTTGTTAAGTTAATATTAAATTAAAAAAATGAATGGTGCCATTCATACTGTTGCATGGCAGCACCAGGAGCCACAATCACAGGAGCCTTTGATACTGCTACCCACAAGGAAAAGCACCTGATGGGCCCCATCGTTAAGAATGAGCTAGTTTGCAAGCGAACGTCTATATGAACTTTCACATTGTATGACAAAAAGTTAATGAATTGATAAATGCAAGAAAGTCCAGTAGAAGTAGTTTTAAAAATGAAACAGGCAAACAATGTTTGTTCATGACTGACACTGAAGAGAAGAGATCTGGTTGCATTAGTGGAGCAACAAGGTGTCAGTCTCAGGCTGACACATGAACCAAACAGGAATGGCATATTTCTATCAAGTGCAGAAAATTGGAACCATCAAGTTTATTTCAATCAATAAGGAGAGATCATTTGGAAGTCCCAGATGAAGGTAATGGATGAGGACAGGAACCCATGTAATCTAGAGCTTGTAGTGGTGGTGATTGGAGACTTGAATTGAGACGCCTTGGACGGCCAGGATGAGGTGGAGATCATCGGTGAAGAGATCATTGGACAGGAGTAGTGGTGGAGGGATTTTGACAGTGTGGGAAACCGCAAGTGACACAGAGAATTGATCAGCTAGCCTGAAAGCCAGCCCACAAAATGATGCGGTGGAAAGTTGTTCTGGAATGGCCACTCAGAAGTTTGGGTGGGCTTTATGTAGTGATGGACAGAAGAGTCACAGCAACATAGTCATACACACCATTTCAGCGTTACCAGACTCATGTTCTAATAAGAATACGCCTGACTATGGATCTGCAGCAATAGCCCAAAATTCCGGTATAGGAATATAGACAGAATGTGTACGAACAAATCTTCCTTTTTGAACTCTTTCCCAAGCTTCATAGCTTCCTTCACCTGTATTATACTCACACAACTCATGTAGTACATGTGTGTTAATTAGTTTTTTCCTCATTTTCTAGAATTGTGTTTAAAATTTGCTCCCCATCCCATTCTGAAGTTAGAAACATAGAGTTTCCAAGGCTGCTAGACCACTCAACAAGTATTTAGTTGGAAGCTTCCCGTCGCCTGTAACCTGCTCTAATGTGCTCCTTTGTATTGTTCAGACTGTGCTGTCAGGGGAGGACTCGGTTTACTCTGACCCTTCAGAGCACCCTTACATAAACGGTGGACTGAGGCCCTGCATGGGTTGGATGAGGCCGTCATTTTGCACTTGCCTGCAGTTCTTCTGTTGAACTTTGATTTGAAGATGAGAATATAAGCCTTTCACTTATGGAATTGGCTGAAATATCCCCACACCTGGTTTGAAGTGTCCTGGCCTGAATACATGCTCACATGTCTTGCCCTTTTGTTTGACTGGATTGATTACTTTTTTGATTTTAACAGTACAAACTCTCAACACATCTCTGCTAGGCAACCTAGTATTTTGCACACCTTGGTTCTGCCTTCCACACTCAAACTTTGTGTCCTCCCAGTTTCGACCCACTTTCTGTCATTGTGAGATCATCATTGTCTTCAGGCCTCTGGGTGGAATGGGATCAAATGGCAGGCATAGAGCTGTATTACAGCACTTTTTTGTCTTCACCCGACTTAGATCATATTTTCCTCAGTACTCAGGAAGGAAAGGAGAGAAGACTTTACTCAAAAATGGTTTTCCAGCAGGTGGAATTCTGAAAACTAGGTGAGAGTATATGTTAACAACCCCTTCAGCCCTGTACTGCCAGGGGTATTGATTCTTTACAGTTGGAGTAATATTTACTTAATTATACTATGTCTGCACACTGCAAATACTGTACTTAAAACTGCCACTGACTGTCACGACCCAGCCCTGCTAAAGATGAGTGGTTGCTAAGGAGAGGTTAAACCCATATCTCCCTTTCTCTGATGCATTGGTCGTCTGCATCATCTCCCTCTGTCCATTAGTTGTTGAGTTAGTAAAGGGGTGGTCTGTTAAGTCTTTTACATATTAGGTCGTCAACACCAAGGTCTCTATAGAGATACCTGTAAGGATCAGTGGCTTCATGTGGCCTTCAGGGACTTGTGGAGTTTCAGTGCCAAGATAAGTGAAGTCATGAAGGTGCTTGAAGGATGACCACAACAACTCATCCTAACCAACAAATCGCAGTTGTTTTATCTAGGTGCTGTTTCTGTTCTTGCAGTGCATTAGAAGTTTCTAATGTGTCTGGGCAGACCTCTAGTTCTCCAAACCCTTACTTACTTCAGTGGTTAACACCGAGTGTGTTTTCACGATATCCTGTAGCTATCATGTAGATGGTTTGAAATAGATGCATCAGTACCGGCGGTGAAGAAACCTTTGCAATGAGGCTTGCTTAGTGGTGTCTACTTCCTACAGTTAAGTAGAGGAATGCAGACCACTTGTTCAGCTGAACCCAACAATAATGATCCATGTTGGCTGAAGTAATTCAGGCAGTCAGTTTACCACTTTGGTCCATTGAACTCATTGCAGAGGCTATAGCTGGTACATAGTTCTGTGCCTAAGTGATACAAACTGACACTCCATAGTAGTAGTCTGCATTTATCATTCAACAGGGCAAACCAGACGAACTGGGACTAGCTTGGAACAGTTACAAACAGTTGCATAGGGGTGTTTTCACATTGATGTGAAAATATTTGCATGTTGGTTGTAGATGAAAAAGGATAAGAGCTTTGAATGTGTGTCCTCCTGACTTGGTTGTTTGCTTACTCTTGTCACTACTACTACTTTCTTTTCTCATGCGGTTTTTCGCTAAGCCAAGCAGCCAATCAGAGCGATCTATTTCACAGATAGGCTCTGCCATCAGTTGCACAGGCTCAATCGTCTCAACAGCCGCTGACAGCATTCCCACTAACGTCAACAGTGTGGGACAAACCATCACCAGAGCCATAGATGCTCTCACCGATGGCCCAACTCCAGCCAGCAGCTAGACTAATGGAATATGACCTCAGCACATGTATTCGACACGTTTTGCCATCTTGTCCTGAAAGCACGGCAGCATAGTGATTTAGCGTTGCGCATCCATATGGTTTATACTCGCTGTAATAGAATAATCCCTTAAGTTGGGAACATTTTATCCACATAAGGCATCACCGCCACCTTTCTGGAGCCAGGAACTCTGAAGAGTTTATTTAACAATTGGCCCCAGATGGACTGAAGATGACTGTTTTGTGTGAATTTGTTGAGCCGTTTAATGCCTCCCGCTTGAACTTGGCAGCATGCAGTAGTCTCGGTTTTCCCAAAATATTCTGCATGTGTGTTGCTGCAGTTGCTGATCCACTGTGGTTATTCTGTCCTAGTCGCAACTGGATGTTATTCCAGAAGTTGGTCACAGATTAGCACACACAGCGTGGAGTCTTTCCCAGTCTGGACCTCTGACTGTCACTTAGCTGGCTTCCTCTGGGAATAAGCTGACTCATGCACACCTTCAAGACAGACTACTGTTAATCAGTTACAGTCTTCACCACAGTTATTTGCTCATTCAGTTAGGAATCATGTGTATGTCTTATGGTGAAATGGGATTACACACCATCAGGGAGTCCTGATGTCCAGGAGTATTTCTTCATAGCTATTGTGACAGACTGAATTGATGCATCCTTTACTGGGTGAGTCAAGATGAGACAGAGCTGTTCTCTGCGTCACAGTATTCCTGTCGGCCAAATTCCTGTGAAGAGAAACTCTGACTCAAGCTGACATCATTGTAGTGAAAATACAAGAAAGTGTTTTATGGGTATTTATTCAAAAGGGCTACTAGAACTAAAGGCCAAGTGTGCCAGACCCAGTTCAGACCTTGCAGTAGCAACTCACCAGGGCAGTCCCAACGCAAGTAGCTAGCCATGAGTACCTGGGGTCACACGTGGCATTAAGATGTGCACGGTCAGCCAGCACGTTGGCAGATTGTTATAACAGCTGCCGTCTGTGATGGATCGGAACCACAAACAGCTGTCTGTTGTGTGTGTGTGTGCATCATGACATGGGGATGTGATGCCAGATTTTTGAACAAGCTGGGAAGTCTCTCCTACTCACAGAGGGCATGCATAAAGTTAGTTATTTGTCTCTGCCTAGATGTTGGCAGACTTGTGCCAAGCTCAGATATAAACATAAATGAAGACACAATGATTTTAACATTTATTTAAGGACAGAATAGTTTAAAATGTTCCTTTTCATGTGATCATTCATAACAACCGTTTGATGGCTTCATATTAATGGTTTCAAGGGTTAATATAAATAGGAACTGACTGCAAATTTTAGGTCTGCCATCTTCCTTGACCTCGCTGCACATCTCCCGTTTGCCACTGTCCACATGCCCTTCCTGATTAACTCTCTAGCTCTGTTCTACAACTTCGGCAAATCCTGGAAGTCTGATCCCGGAATCATCAAAGCGTCAGAGGAGCAGAAGAAAAAGGTAAAGCAATCGTTTTTTTTTTTTTTGTTTGTTTTTTTCAGCCACTTTTTCTCACCCAGTGTAAATCTTGTTTGTGTCCTGGCATCACGTGTCGTGTTACTTAACTGAACAGTGCAGGCCTTCTCCCTCTCTGCCCCTCATTATCTCACTCTAATGAGGGACAACAGTGCCTCTCCTTCTTACCAGAGCCCCCTATTCTCCTTCCTGTGATTGATGAAGAGCTATATTTACCCTGCATTGTCAGCGCAGCGCGGCGGCTGGTCAGCCACCTCAGATCAAAGCCTACAAAGCCCTCCGCTCCCCGCAGACCATCCCCTCCCACCTCTTTTTGTGCTGCGATGTTGCTGTACATGACGATCTTTGTGTCCTTTTACACACCCGTATTGTATCTTTTTACACAATTTACACAACCATATCCTGCCTGTAGAAAAAGCCAATACAAACACAGATGGGGTGCGCTGGTGCACGTAGATGAAAGTCAAGGCCCTAATTAAAAGCCCTGAGCTTTAAAGAGACAGGCGAGTTTCAGAACTGAACAGTAAATTCATGGTAGCCGTTGTTCACTGTGAATTAACTTCCAGTCTGATGATTCAGTTGGAAATCCCAGCGTCAGTCTGTGCACTGTTAGTCGTCCTTTTGTTGCAGTGCCAAATAGACATCAGCAAGATGAATTTCTTGATTGTTCATTCATATTTCTGTCGTGTCTTTTTTTTTTTTTTATTCCTTCAGACAATTGTGGAGCTGGCAGAGACAGGCAGTCTGGACCTGAGCATATTCTGCAGCACCTGCTTGGTGAGTTCTCTTTCTTCTAAGCAACCAGCCGATATCACAGGAAAGACAAAAAGAATAAGAGATCATGTGAGACCTTTTGTTTCCTCGCAGATACGGAAACCCATCCGTTCCAAACACTGCGCCGTGTGCAACCGCTGCATCGCCAAGTTCGACCACCACTGTCCCTGGGTGGGGAACTGCGTGGGTACGTGAACAACAACACTTGATTTATGAGGATTACAACACATCCTTGCAAACAACCAGACGCTCATACTTTGTCTCCTGAGTTTGAGAGTTGTGGCTTTTTCCTGTTTTACCAACTTCATGTACCTCTAAGAAGCCACATGTGCTCTGGTTTAAAGCTAAAACACAACTTAGAAACAAGGTTTGATACATTTTTTAAGTTTGTTTTAGTACCACATAGAATGTTTCCTTCACAGTCCTGCTAGGCAAAGAACCAAAGCACAATGGACTGGTAGCAGAGAGATGCATTTAGGGATGAAACATGGTTTTAAATAAAGTTTCAGTGGCACAGAGATTGTGTTAAAAAAAAAAAAAAAAAGAAACGAGCGGGAAATGATTAGTGTAAAAGAAAAAAAATTGAAGCAGCTTGTTTAAAACCACCTGGAGGAATGAGAAACGGCCAAGTCAAGTAGTAAATGATGACAGAAACCCGACACAGTGGAGAATGGTCTGATGACAAGATGCGGGAAAGGAAGAGGAAAACAAAAGGGACCAGTGAAGCCTTGTATTCTAGGAAGCAGACTGGAGACAGTAAGGGAAGGAAGGACTGATGGGGGGATTGTAGTGCTTCCATTTTGAGGCCAGGTGGTCAGGATGAAGCTTTAAAGTTTTGAAGCTGCCTGAACAAACACCAGGTCCAGTTAGAGTTTTTTTCTGGGTCTGCGTGAGCCTGATAGGACCACAGAGGTCCACAAGCCCCATCAGGCTCACACAGACCCAACACCTAATGGTCTACTTGCGTTACTTGCCTAATGTTAACATGCTAATAAGGGCATGATAAACCTTAAACACACGGAACATTAGCATATAAACATTAGCATATTAACATCATCATAAGCATATTAGCATGCTTAGGTTAGCATTTAGCTCAAAGCATCACTCTTTAAGTCTAACATCTGACATAGCTGCAGACTCTTCAGTTTGACAAGACATTAAAATTGAATCAAACTTAAAGAAAAGCTTTCCACTCACAGCTTCCATAGTCTCTGTGCTGGGAGAAAAATGTCAGATAATTAATTTAGTGGCAATTTTCGGCTTTATGGATATATTCCTGTCTTTATTCAAGTGTGTGGTCTTGAATCAAAGAGGAACTCCAGCATATTTAATGTGCTCTAATGATGAAAGTGCAGTGAAAGTCCAACAGACAGCGAATCAAAGCAGGAACTTCAGTTCCCACGTGGCATGCTCCCTAACCACTCAGCTTTCAGGTTGTTAATACGTCAAGATCTGAGAGCAGAAAGCTCTCTGAACTTGAAGTCATAAAATCTTGCTCACAAATTGAAAGACCACACTCATCATCATCTCTTCTAGATATCCTTGCATTTTTATTTATTTTTTTCAAATCTTACATTCAGTTCATTTATTTGTCCTCTCTGCAGGAAGTGGAAATCACCGCTACTTCATGGGCTATCTGTTCTTCCTGCTCTGTATGATCTGCTGGATGATTTACGGTTGCATCTCCTGTAAGCAGAAAAATCTTTATTTTTACTCCCTCAATACCACCCTCCACTCTTTCTGTTTCTCCGCTAACATACTTACCTTCTCACTTTTTCCCCCCCAGACTGGAGGATCCACTGTGCCACCAGTTATGCCAAGGATGGTTTCTGGCACTACCTGACCCAGATCGCCTCCTGCTCCCCGTGGATGTTCTGGATGTTCATCAACAGCATCTTCCACTTCATGTGGGTGGCCGTGCTAATCATGTGTCAGCTCTACCAGGTACGGGGTTATCCGCAATTACTGAGTGCTTTGATATAGGTGACAGTAGCTGTAAGCAGTTTAGTTCTGTCTCTAATTCCTCTGTTTATATGTTCTAGATCGCCGCACTGGGAATCACCACCAACGAGAGGATGAACGCTCGGAGATACAAGCACTTTAAAGTCACAGCCACGTCCATCGAGAGCCCATTCAAGTAAGTCGTATTTTTAATCAAAACTGGAGGAAACGGGTAGAAAAAGACCTGTGTCCCTCATTCACATGATCTGAAAGACGCTGTCTCAAAACTACCGTTAAAAAGCCAGGATATGGATTGCTGCTGCATGTGAGGACAAATCTCTGTCTGATGAAACAAAAAGTGCTTGACCATGAAGACCAACATCATGTCTGGAGGTAAAGGAGGAGACTTGCAACGTTGCCTCAGTGGTGAAGCACGGGGGCGGCAGCATCATGGCTTTTCTGCAGGAGTACACTTCAGAAAGTAGATGGCATCGTGAGGATGGATGATTATGTGGATATATTGAAACAACATATCACAATATCAGCCAGGAAGTCAAAGCGTAGTCCCAAATGGGTCTTCCACATGGACAATGACCCACAGCATACCTCCAAACTTGTGAGAGTCTAATTACAGGTTCTCTTTGGAGAGAAGCTCTTCTGGCTCTCTCCCCTAAACACACAGCTTTTACACAGATAATCATTATCCAATGGTAATGTGAGTGCTATCAGTCCCTTAACAGTTGTTGCTCGCAACATCCTCAGTGCAGTGACCTTGTGAAGGCAGAAAGAACAAGTGAGAAAACATTGTGAATCCAACCATAAAGATGTTACATAAATATGTTAAATAAAGGCTCATGCATAGGTTATACATTTAGTTGTGTCATAGTTATTCAAGTCTGTGTGTAAGTAGTATAAATTTGAAGGTATTGACATCAGTCCAATAGAAAATTTGGGCTGAACTGAAAAAGGTAGCCACCTGAATCAGTTTTTACAGGAGAAACGTTCAAGAATTCTTGCAACTTCTTGTAAGAAGCTTATGGAAAGCTTCCTAAAATATTTGACCCAAGTCAAACCACTTAATTCTACCAAATACTGTGTGTGTCAACTTCTGACCTTCTGCAAATGTCATGACAGGAATAAGAAGTCTAGTAAATCGTTCTCCCTCTTATTATTCTGACATTTCACATTCTTTAAACAAAAGTATGATCCTACCTGGCCTCAGACTGGACATGTTAGGATTAAATGTGATGATTCATGGAGGGTTACAGCAAGGTATTATGGAACAACAGTATTTGGCTAAGGTGTACGTAAACTTCTCATGTCAGCTGAATGTTTTACCACCCTTCCTGCACCGTTTCCTCAGCCTGACGCCTCTCTTTGTCCCCCCCCCCCTCTAGCCACGGCTGCATCAGAAACCTCATAGATTTCTTCGAGATCCGCTGCTGCGGCCTGATCCGGCCCGTGGCGGTGGACTGGACCACGCAGTACACAATAGAATACGACCAGACGTCTGGCTCGGGCTACCAGCTGGTGTAGAGGAGGAGGAAGATGACGAGGGAAGGGGCGGGGAGCAGCGGGGTGGGAGTGGAGTGTGTCTGGATGGATGGGAGAAAAGTTTTGGAAGGATTCGCCCTCCCCGCCCTCCTCACCGAAGTTCATATCTGAGCGATGCTGTTCTCGGGAGCGCTTGCTTTTTCGGACCATCTCTCCCTCACCGATCAAATGACTTCTGGGGAAAAAAAAAATAAATAAATCAGCCAGGACTAGCATGCTGTTATGGGGCAACACCACACCCACACACACCCCCTTCCTCCCTCTGCCCACGCCGCCACCTTTACTACTATTACTACTACTATTATTCTACGACGTCAGACTTCATTACTGTACCCTCACCGCTATCCAGCCCCTCCACCTCCTCTCTTCTCCCGAGCCATTTGGACGGTGCGCTTGCTGCCAGGCACGAGCGGAGAGGAGAGAGGCCGACGAGAGGAGAGAGGAATTGCAAAATAAGAGCTCTTCAGTTTGTACCAGAGACTCGACGCTGCAGAGACGGCAGCTTCACGAGGAGGCAGAGTCGTCCCCTATCCCTCCCCTCTTTCTATCTTATTTATGGTGTCCCTGTCGATGTGCCCTGTATGTGTTTGTTGTTTTCAACTGGTTCGGGAACTCTTCTGTTCCTGTGATAATTAACCCCGATGGAAACTAAAGGAAGGTTGCTTTTTTTTTCTCTCTCTCTCTCTCTCTCTCTCTCTCTCTCTCTCAAGAAGTATGATTAGAAATAAGGGAATGTCTTTTTGAGGTCTTGATTTTGCACCGATTCTGAGCGGAGCTGAGGATCTGCCAGCGTTGCTGAACTTGTCAGAGGCGGGTGTTGGGTTGCAGTCGGAGCCGCTGGAGAAAGCCCACTTCTCACCTGCTGAAACAAAAGCTGCACCCAACCAACCACACAAATTCAGTAAATACAAGAAGGAGTTTTTTTTTTTTTTTTTATTACTGTTATTATTATTGTTGCAAATCAGTAACGGTTGTTGTGCAGTATTAACGCAGGGTCAAATGGAATGGGACTCCTTCAGCAGGCACCGCTCTAAACACGACGGTTAATATCCTACAGACAATGTGATACAGGAATATTTATTTTAAAACTATTTATAGATAAAAGTATGTTCTAGCGCCATCGTTTTTACATTTCCAGTCATTTTAGCCGAGTTTTTACGGAAGAAAGGAAAAAAAAAAAAAAGGAAGTAGCTGTTGAGCATGGAAGCCCGAGAACTTATGAGAATACAGACAGGTACAGTGAGTATATTTATTAACAGCAGAGTATAAAAAAGAATGACGGACGAAGAAAGCTTCATTCCATGTGTTTTTTGTTTTTTCCTCTAGAAGCTGTAAAGTTTTTGTGTCTTTTGTCTGCCTACAACATTGCACTGATTGTTTTTGTTGTTTTTTTCTTTTTTGTATATATGTATTTTTTTTTTTTAATTTAGCCGTTACTGAACAGAAGGCCCAGCAGCACCGCTCCACACCTCCCATGTTTACAGAGAGGAAAGGGGAGGGGCCTGACTAGACGTGGCCGCCTCCCATCTCTTTCTGTCTGGACCCTGGTTGGTTACACAGCTGCAGCAGCAGGACTAAAATGTAAAGAATGTGCATCTGTACATAAGACTATCTGTTCTTATTTTTCTTTGCGTCAGTGTTAGTCGAAGGTGTTCCTGTTTATTTTATTTTTTTGTTTTGTTTTTTTAGTTTCTTTTTTCTGGGGGGGAGATTTCTTCCAAGCAAACCGAAAGGAGAAACTGACTATACTCCAAGTGTGTGACTGTAGCTTTTAGTGATGTCCGACACTGCTGTCTATAGGCGTTTTAACCCCTTAATACCCAGAATCCCCTCCGCCAAGAAACTCACCTGCATGTACGATGCTTGGGACAGCTGGGCCCTCGCCGCCGCCCCCCTCTCCCCCCATCCGTCATCACCATGGCGACAGCCCGGCAAGCCACGTGTCTGTATATAGTGAATGTTAAGTATTTGCAAGTACTTTTCTGCATTATGTTCATTTGTCTGTTCTTTTTTTTTTTGTTTTTT
>JASGAT010345305.1:0-39004 GCA_030220025.1 Chelon auratus | reverse complement strand
GCACGAGGGTTCTGCAAATGCAGGTTCGTTTACACAGCAATGCTCACATTCAGGAAGCATTTACACTGTCTGCCTACAGATTTCAACTTTGTTCCTCAATTAATATTCATTTTGATAGTGGCGTTACATGTGGGAGTGAGCTAAAGTATTAATATACATATTTAATGTGTCAGTAAACCATAGCCTTTAAAATGTCCTTGATTTCTTTTAGTGCATTAGTTTAACTTAAGCATTTTTTTTTGCATAGTCCATATAATGTTTTTATGCAACACTTTCAAATGTGGCTCGAAATACATAATGGAGACATTGATGTATTATATATCATATGAGCCTTTGTTGTAGCATATGCTTGCAAGTAAAGCACAGATGTTACTGACATTAATAATAATGGCCTCTGTTCAATTCCGGTGTCTTAGGAAATCATGTCATTAACAGGGCATGCACTAAAGCAGGGTCCTGGAATTGAAAATGTAATCCAGCCGTTATTATTGTTAATAATTCCACCGGAGCCTTTCCTCCTGTGGCACATCAATTGGCCTGCAAAAGTGTACCGAATGATTTCATATCTTAGTTAGTCTGGTGAAGCTCTTCTTCTATTCATCTTCAAATAACAAGATGACATCCTGTTAATATGAATGAACTGTTGAGTAGTTTGCATGTTTATGCTGTGATAGGATTGTGGGAATTTTGTGCAACACATTGAATAGTTACTGTAATTCCTTTTTTTGTAGTTCCTTTGCACACCTTTCTCATACGAGCCATCATCTTCCATTATTCCTCTTTGGAATTCTTCAATCAGCGCTGACACTCACCTCATATTCCTGCGAGAACTTGAGGTTGTCGTTGGCTTTCAGGCGCTCCAGATGGTCCGCCAGGTCCATGATGGGGATTGGAGGGTGGCTTGCCATACCTGTCAATCAGACATACTGGAGGTCAGTCACCAGTCTTGTCAGAGGGCATCACCCACCACAAGCAAACGGTGATTCATTAGATAAGCAGCATGTGGTTATAACAGGGAGAATGGAAGAGTGGATCTTGTTAGGCTAGTTTGTACACTCAAAGCAGTGACCATGCTCATAAAGAGAATATGGACACAGAAGCCAATGAGAAGTCATCGAGCACACTCGCCCCACTAGGACTCTCCCTATCGAGAGAGAGGAGAACGTTATTCCCGCGAAATGCTGCAGCGGATAGTTAGCATGACAGTAAGGCACGGACACGAAACAAACATCCCAAAAAACAAACAAACGAAAAGACATTCAATGTTAGGCCAGATGTTGACGTCTGCTTTGAGTGATGACATGTGTTCAGGCTGTCATTTCAAACTCCGCCTCCTGTGATGACATAGCATTAACACCAGATGGATTAGAATGGGATGAGAATTACAAGACTTGGCAGGAAATAAAAAGGAAAAGGAGGGAACTGAAGCTGAAAAAAAAAAAAAAAATCATGTCAAATGGATAATCGAGACCAACTAACTTGACAAATGGAGGTTACTGTGGTGACTGGGCGGACCTGAACCTGTGGAGGAAACGGCGGTGGAATTAAGTACATTGCAGACGTCCTAGCAATGTGATGACTATTGTTTTTCACAAACAGAAGGTAGAAATTGGAATGTGACAAGAAGTAGCTGCATGATTATGTGTATTCTACATGGGACATTCATTAGTAACAAACAAATCGTCATGCTAGAAGCTTTGCTATGCCATCAAGCTTATTTCGTGGAAATAAGACGGCAATACAGGGAATTAAAATCTCAGCATCGCAAAGCAGGGTTAAGCAAGTGTTAAGTTTGCTTCACTTTGAGAAATGTTGAATAAACACGTGAACACAGGGTCATTGTCTAGATACACAGTAGGTGTCGAGGGAAAAGTTCAAAAACAGATGTTCACCGAGACACCTTTTCATTCGTGCTGTCACAATCCAGCCTGTGGTCAAAAATCGGCACCTTAAGAATTCCCGTGCCACTTTGACACACCAGTTGCGTGAGAGACTTTCTCTGCAGCACAGAGGTGATGTCTCATTTTGGTTTCTGGCACAAGTGGGCATTAGCTAATGGAAGCTGCGATGTTTTCCCACCCACTCTCTCATCTCTCTGAAAGACGGCAAAGGCTGTTTCTATTGCAGCCCACTACTCAAAATCCATTTCCACCACGGGGGGACAATGAAAGTACCTTTCTCAACACACCGTCGCTCAAACATCAAGCATCCTTAAGATGAAAATGTCCATTGAGGGGGTAAAGAGGTGAAAGGAAGGGTAGAGAGAGAAGGGGAGAGAGGTGGTCTAATGTAGAAGCGCTTCAGGACTTGAGAGAAAGTGGTCGGGTGGAGGGAAAAAAATGTTTGGTCCTTTTCGAGCAGTGAGAGAGCAAAGATACCAGCTCTCGGAAATTCTGCTGGGGGTGGGGGAGATGATGGCTTGAGAGGCAAGCGAAATAGTGGAAGGATGGTTGAGATCACTCTGTGCCAAAAGGAAAAATACCCCTCTGCTCGGATGAAACGCTCTGTAATGGTCCTAAAATCATTGAAGAGCTTTCATAAATATGCATAATCTTTTTCGATAATGAGCCTGCGGGGATAATTCATCCTCCTTTCATACTAGCTGACCTGAAAAATATGGCTTTGATATTACAACATTACCGCCACTCTCTGAACACCTGTACCAAAGAAGTCGGTGCCAGAGGAACTCAAACGGCAGTTAGGTGTGTCACTGTGGGTCACGATGGGGGCAAAGATACATACCGCCCTTCCAGGTGATAAATGGACTGTGGCTCCCATCTTTTCCCAAGGCCACATGACTGAGCCAAGGCACGGCCACTGACCACTCACCTCAGCACTAAAGGTCAAAGCAAGTAAACACTACTGTTTACTGCTTGTCACCACTTTCTCATTGCTATCAGTTGGCGTGCGTACAGAATAAAACGCAAAGCCCTCATACAGTTCCTTCTGCAACTCTGCATCCTGTGCCCTTCCGGCAGAACGGTGCTAATCTGAGTGAGCGCGAGGAGTGTTGATGACCTGGATAACCCGGGTGCAGAGGAGGATGACAGGTGCCATTAAACTATCAAGCTTGCATTTTTGCCTCTTCATTTTCCACTGTCTCCAGAGAGGACGATGTCAGTTTTGACCCTCTGTGCCTTCTAAAAGCACCTGTCCACTCTCTGCAAACTGCTCGCTTGTTTAGTGCCAATCTCACAGCAAAGATAACTTTTTAGACCGTGAGTTTATTAGGCTTCCGTGTCAGCAGGGGTTTCAAATGAGAAAGCGATGGCTGAGATCGAGCTAATTGCAGATATACGGCTTCCCTCAAAGCAAGCAATCACTGGCATTGACACTATTTTGCACAACGCGCAGTCAGTCTCAAATTCACTGTGAATAAAAAAAAACAAAAAAACATTTGGCTTCTTCGGAAACACTTACCGGGTGTTTGGAAGTTGAGACGTCGAAGCTCAACGGGGTCAGTGGGATGATGAAGTGGCATTTCCTTGCTGTTGGGGAGACTACCTTTCCTAGCTTCAGATTCTGCTCTTTTTCTGTAGGACAAGCAGCAGATTTGAATGATTTCTTTTGAATAATGATTCTGTTTTTCACTCAATACACGTAATTCTTGTTGTATAACCCCTAAGCTTGCCTTGTGGTCTCCTGACTAATGGAGGCAGATATGTAATTAAGGAGGTGACAGAACTACATTCTTTCTGCACATAACGCTAGACGGTGTACACTAAAGAACATCATCACTGCATCGTATAATGCCATCCGGTACAATAGCCCTTGGCCATTAAATACCACCTTTAGTGAAGCTTAATATTCGCTTTCCAATGGTAGTGTGACAGGGGAATGTATTCAACTTTATAGTCATTTGAAAGCTATAGTTAATGGTGGTGCTTAGAGGGCATTATATTGTAACTGTGTCCTGTTACTGTATATTTACCACAAGGCTTTTGTACTGCATTGTATTATGTTGGAGAGAAATTATGTTATTTGTTCTACCTTGTTTTTTTCAGGATTGTAGCGCCCAACCATTGCCTGCTGTTAGAAGCAAGGCAGTTCATTGTGATTAAGCTAACTACACGATTTCACAAATGACATCAACTCCAGTGAGAAACCATTTTCTACATATTTAGATATAACGTGTACAGAAATAGAAAATTGATTTCAAATGAATTACTGTTTTTTAAACTTTATTTTTCTCACTCTTACCTGTCTGGTTTGCTGCTCCGTTTGGTCGGCAAAGAAAGAAATATCAACACAACATTAGGTGGTAAATCCTTTAGCTTTATATATTGGAGATTTCCAGAAAGTGTAGAATAAATGAATGACTGCACAAACGATACCAATCATATCTCGGTTTTGCTTTGCGTGCGAGATTAGTGATGCTTCACTTCAGAGATTATGCTCAATTATGCAGCCTAGGGGCTCTTTGTTTCAAATACTACAGTTTCCCAGGTGCATCCAAGATTTGTACATTGTATCGCTGCTTTTTCAAGCAGTTTCAGCTGATTGCTTCTTGTTCAAGCATAAAAGTCATCTCTTGACTTCTAATTTCTGTGTCTGTCTATTCCTGCCTATCACTGTTGCATTTATTAAAACCGTTCAAGACTTTTGGTGTTATAAAAACACATGGGATCATAATTTAGAATGAATGCGCATCAATGAAAAACACAGAGCTTATGTTTTATTTAGTAAATTAATTCATCGGCCTGGCTGTATACACGACCTGACTTAATTATCGTACTTGTAGTTGTACAATTTACTCCAAATTTATGTTTCTCTCTAAAGAGAAACACAGTCACCCCCATGTCTGTTCCCAGGGTTCAACAGAACATTGTTGTCTCCTTTTGCGCAAGAGGAGGATTCTGCCACATAAAAATTGATCTTGACAAGAGAAATATCTCCTGGTTATGCACTGGATGTTCTCTAACGTGGCGGTGACACTGGCTTGGTGATCGATGTGTAAATCTGCCTGCCACAGATGGAAATGCTGAAGCCCTCTGCATATACAGTCTTTGTTCACTTTCAATTCACCTTTGTATTATCCCAACTAAAGATTTGATATGAATGGATCCCAAGGGCAATAAGGTGTAAGCAAGAGCCAGAATAAAGCTGTATGCATAAACCACTTCCATTACACTGACACTATTGATGACACTGTTTTTTGTCTTCAGTATTGGTACCGTTGCTGACTTTAGCTTGTGCTGACTCTTCATTTGCTAATCTTACCTTTTCCAAAATTACACCTTGAGGACTACTGGGAAATTCTGCTTAGGCCTGGACATTTGATTGAATGAACGCCGCAGAAAATCTGCGTTATGTAAAAAGTAAGAGGAGAAAGGATAGCCAAGGATAAATGTGTGCAGATGTGTGTATGTAAGATGTGAATGCGTGTGTGTGTGTGTGTGTGTGTCCTGGCAAAACAAGAAAGCAGCATAAGGTCAAAGTCGAGATCTGGAGCTGAGTTCCCCTGTGGAATTGGTAGTGGTAAAAGAGGAGGGGATGGGGGTGGCTGGGAAGCTATCCCAGGCTCCAGGCTTTCTAAAGCTGCACACACATGCGGTGACATGCAGCAGATAGTCAAAGCTCTCCCCTCCTACGCTTGACTGATGAGCGGTGACAGCATGAGCTCTGATTACCACTAGGGGGTTTCAGGCAAAAAAAAAGACGGTTTTGACTCAGTGTGAAAGTGCACTCCTGCAAGTGTTTTCCGCTAGTGTACGTGGGTTTGCGCGTGCGGGAGGTAGAGGGACGCGTCTGATTAACTTTCAGTCAGTGCACACGTGTGAGAAGGACTGTGGGCGCCTCCGCTTGATAGCTTGACAGTTTGGGAGGCTGCATGCTTGGATTTACTCATGGGCTTCAACGTGTGTGTGTGTTGCTGAGATCATGAATTAAGAAAACCAGCTGACACTGGTGTTTAACATAAAGTCTTCCATTTTGTGTTTGTGTTCAAATGTGCTAATTGAGTGTGGCAGAGTGTTGGTTTAAATAATAAATGAGAATACATAAATGTTGAGTGGCTATACACGGGATCCATTTTAAATGAATATATATATATAAGTAATGATGTGCATGTGATGCCTGTTTTTTTGCACTGTACAACATACAATGTTTTTGTTGAGGAAGCTAGTGATTCTCATGAGTTGACTATCGTTTCGTAGCCTCACCTCTTGTAAAGGAGAATAGCAATGACGATGCATATGATGAAGACAACCGCTAGCACTGGGCCCACCACCCAGATGAGGCCTTCCTCCTCATCGATGATTGGCTGGGGATCGATGTCAGCTGAAACAACGGGGTCGGAGTAGGGGCTGGTGGCGTACATGATCTGAGCCAAGAAAGAGAAAATCAGTGTTTAATACTCTGTCATAATTGTGTTTCAGCCATCTTATTATAGCGTCCTTAACCTGACTTTATTGATGGATATTGTGGATCTACACCAATTCCAGGAGCTTTACTGCAAGGCTAGAGTAAATTTATTCCCACTACAGGGCACTTCTCAGTGAGTACTTCTGAGAAAGAAAAGCATAACCAACAATACAAATTAAAAGTTTTGTCTTAACATTTCTGCTAAGCTGACCAATCAAAATTATCTTCACTATCTCTCCTTCACAGGAGCCTTGATTGAACCATTTCATATTCTAAGTAAAGATAAAAAAAGCAGTCTTCTGGGAAGAAAATATATGCTTCGGTGGGCAAATTAGAGATTTCCCTCTGTCCGTCATTATCGTTTTTGCTCTACCTGAACCCGGGGTTAGTGGAGAGAGTGTGAGGCAGCACTATAGACCCTGCAGCTCATCAAATCCATCATCTCGGCCTGCAGCTGCCTAATCATGCGGCTTTCTGGTCTTCCGTCCAGGCAGACACATGCACATGTACACACTAGCTGCAGCAGCGGAGATAAGGTGGACCGCACGTAGGACACAATTAAAGAGAAGCTCTGTTATCGAGGTATTCTTGCGATCAGCTAAGGTCTTAAGGGGCTTCTCTCCCTAAAGCAGCAAGGTTCAGCTACTTGGGCTGGCAGCAGCTTTAAGTTTTTAAGTCAGAGCCTCACGAGGGCTCGCAGTAACGCATCTGACCAAAAGCAAACTCAGACCCTCTGCCAAGATGTAGTGTTTTTAACGGGCACTTTTTAGAACAAAGAAATCACTAGTCAGGAGGTGTCCCAGTGGCAAAAACACTCATTTTTGAAGCTGAACTCAAGCATGAGAAACATAGGGCAGAGAAAAAAAGAGCAGACTTACATTTTCAGACATCTCCAGAACAGCAAGCACAAAGAAGATGTATTCCTGGCCGTTCTGGAGTTGCTTGTTTTCAAAGTCCCCATAGATCTTGCCATCTCCCAGGTTGAAGTCTTTGGGCAGGTCTTTGAAGTATGCAGCAATATAGGCTTTGGGTTCTGCCTGCCTCTGGAACCGAAGGCCTCTGCTAGTTCGGTTTATCTCCTTCAGCAGCTATGGAGAGGAGTAAAGGCAGACAGTTGATAACACACAGGGACACGTTCCCAGTACACACATAAAAACAAATCCACACAAAACCAGATCTGTCTGTCTAGATTTTTTTTCCCCCCTCTCTGATTGCT
Source organism: Chelon auratus (assembly GCA_030220025.1). Classification (NCBI taxonomy): domain Eukaryota; kingdom Metazoa; phylum Chordata; class Actinopteri; order Mugiliformes; family Mugilidae; genus Chelon; species Chelon auratus. Next base: position 31,425 of record JASGAT010345305.1, on the reverse strand, counting down.
GAGCTGGAAATGCTGATTGCAAAAAGCAGAACATTACAGAAAAGATCAATGACTTATTTCATCTGTTTTTGGACTACAAAAGACTGTGAGATTAAAAGATTGTGTGGATTTCCAGCATATAAAACAGCAGAGGATTATCCAACAGCTTCAAACAGTAAAAAAGAAAATGAATTAATTCAACACTTACACAGCTCAATTATTTTTTCTTGTTGATACAATCAGAATCAATTTTGCTTAAACATGTCGACAAATAGAATCTGGGAGGATTTTTTTACTCTATTTGATGAGCATACAGTTATGTTTCTGAACTCTTTCTGCTTAATATGAACGAAAGGGAGGATGTATCATGTCAACACATTATCTAAAAAGAAAATGGTCAGATGCTATTGTAATATCACCCTAAAAATTGCATTTTAGTTTAGTTTTTAAAGGGACTTATTACATCAAACCTTTATTTGTTACCTCTTAGTCTCCTTGGCAAATTAATGTTAGAACTAAAAGTACCGCCTTTTGTCTCTCCGTCATCAATAATAAAGAAGCACTGTGTCCTTCATACAACTCTGTATTATCAGACTTTAACATTCCAGTACAAAGCGTAGATGATAATTATGCTAATCAAGCCCTGGCTAGCTGTTTCGGTGTCTGAATACATATCTCTGACTTATGTGCATGACTGATTGCGTGTGCGCGCCGTGTGTGCGGCTGTCATTCACATCCGAGTGTGTGCGTTCTTGTGTGTGCAATGTTTTGGCTGCGGGGCTGTTGGTGCTGCCCGATAATGTCTTCAATCATCTCTCCTGTCAACACGGCTAAATCTAGCTGCCCTTGGGAAAAGTTGGGAAAAGGTGAGTGCCAATATTGACAAACAAATAAATTCTGACAGAGGGGTGACTTTTGGGCAATCGGTCAAGGCTACAGACATGGGCCTGTAGGCATGAGTAGTAGAGCCAATGCCGGATGAGACACGGTGTGTTTTCTTTTAGCCTCCTAGACATGTGATATATTGTGATGTTTCTAAAAAGTCTCACTCAAAGAAAAGAACTCACTCAGCAGAGGGTTTGATTTACAAGTAAGAATATTTTCAGGAATTTAAAATGGCTGTAACCTGAAAGGCAATAAAGTTTTAGAAGTTTCCATTAGGAACTACAATACAAGCGGCGTTGTATACGTCAAACCATCCGTTTTGAGTAGGTGACACTCCATCTAAAGAAATATCTGGAGCGAAATCATCATCTATCGGTAGATAGAGATAAAAGCTTTCACTTGCTTTCACACTTTTGTCATGCATGCAATGCACAGGAGCTCCTGAATTATCAGAACTGACTTAATATAAAAGTTGTCAAGTGTTTTGTGCACACACAGTATCCTAGCTTTGCATGGAGTGAGACGAGACGTGAAGTCCTGATGCAGCTCTTCAGGTAATTACCACAGACACAAAGAGGAGGAGGAGGAGGTGGGGATGGGGGTTGAGTTTGCAGTGCACTTGATGGCTACTTCATGTTCTCATTTCCATATGAACAGTGCTCTCTGCAGCTATTTGCGTCAATCAGCGAGACTCATCTCCTGTTCCTCCTGCCCTCTTAACTGCCTCAACTTATTTTTTCCTATTTTGAGAAAAGGAATATGTGGTATGTACACACAGTTATGCCATTGTATGTAGCTTCTGAGTACAAAAACTGGATAATAGAAAAATAACTTGAACATGAAGCTATTTTTTTCCCTTTTCTCTTCTTATAACCTCAGTTATTAGCGCTAGATCATCGGTAGAACCTACCTCCTCCAAATTCATCTCATCTGGATTGTCCCAGGGTTTGAAAAACTTCCCAGTACGCTGTTTCTTCAGAGGTACTACCACAATATAATAGCCCCTAGAAAATAAAATGTAAAGTACAGCATATTATTATTTCAGATATACATGATTAAAACTAAATCCCTGACACATTTCTAAAGATACCAGTTGTATTTGCTGGTCTGTGGACATTGTTTCCACATTAAACCAAATGCTGCATGACAGCAAGAACAAACAGGAAAACTAAACTGACGTATCACGTGACTGGGGGCATTGTGTTCTTTTTCAGTTTAATTCAAGCATGTTCAGAGAAGTCAGGCTGTATGGTTACACCTCACAGACGCCCCCCGTGGGTTAATTAGTAGACCTCTAGGAACACAGCAAAGAACAAAGCACAGAATTTTCATCCCTTCATCAGTGTGGCAACAGAGATAACGGCCTCCTGCCAGAGCTGCGCTTCCTGGTTGGACACTGCACTTGCTAGCATTAGCCAGGATGGCAGTGTGGCAGGCTAATGGGAAACTAATTAGCTTAAGCTTTGGCATGGGAGACAGTGGACCAAGTGCATCCAACAAGATCAAAATAACCCAAGATGGGTTTGAAGCTTCAGTCTGCAATCAGATGTGCTCCTTGGCCTTTTGACAACGCTGGGCCTTGTTGAAAGGCTGTAAGAGACTTTATAGGGCTTAGAAGAGTGCACTTAAATGAGTCGGACTGCTCCAGTGTGTAATGACTGAGGTGAAGTGGATATAACACTGAAATGCCGGGATGAATATAAAAGACTGTTTTGGAAGAATTACCTCTGACAAGGTCGGCTATCTAGTTAACTTGTTTATTTCCTTTCACAATGCAAAAGTAAGAGACAGTCCTCAGTAATGTGGACATTAGCAATCAACAGAGAAAGATCCATGTCTTTACAAGTCACTTATCCAGCAAAAGAGACGTTTTTATTAACTCAAATTATATTGTGTTTGAGGCAAGTTAGCAATTACAGGAACGGTAGAACCCATTAGGGATATCCATAGATGACTCAGAGGGGCCCCTCCAAGCTGGTGCGTCAACCTCGTGACCCAGATTGTGATTCAGATCATCACATTTTAGAGCACAGTATTGATTACAAGCAATATGAAATCACCCTTCATTTGATGGCCTTTGCTTACCTTACTCTCTCAGCTGTCTGCACAGTTGGAAGCTCTACAGTCACCATACCGTCTGAGTTGGTCTTGCCAATCAGGTAGGGTTTGGTGCGCAGGATGTCTGGAGCTGTCATGGTGGACACACGATGTTGCAGGCCTCCAGCACTGTTGCCACGGTTGGTCAAGAGGAAGGAGTACTGTGTCTCGGGTTGAAGACCTATGATTAGCTTCTGTGTTAACTTCCCATCCACCTCCACACTCTGCCCATTATCGTAGAGGATCTGTAAGGGAATGAATTGATGGTGAGGTATTGAATGTTTTCTGTTGTATCGAACTTACCAACTATACAAAAATACTGCCAAACTCAATATATTTAACAAGGCAATGCTCACTGTGAATGGTTGAGCAGGGTTGTAGGTGTCTGGAATCTCCCAGGTCAGCAACACTGATGACTTCATGGCAGCTTTCACGTGAAAATTTTTTGCAAACACTGCTAAAAGAAAGGGGGAGCAGATGATTTAGACACAAAACATCATTTTTATTTTCCGATTGTCCCACTCCAGTGCTTACCTGGTAAAGCCTCCTTGAAAACCCGACTGAAAGCGGTACTAAGCTGAACTCAACACTGTCCTCTTACCTTCGTACCGACACCAACTCTTAAAATTATTGACTGACCTTTGCTCAACTCACGAGACACAAAGAGACATACATACTTACTCCATGACAATGTCTTAATTAATTGTTTAGATTAGATTAAAAAGGCTAAGGATAGGGCAGTATATTAACATCAAAGTCTTCTCGTTGAGTCCATTTTTTTTAAACTTCTGCCATTTGAGGCTTTTAGAGGAAGCTGGTGAGGGCTGAGTAGGGAAAGGCTGTTTTTTAAACAGGAAAGGGCAAATAAAGTTCAGGGACTGGTCCTACCTTGATCCACAGGCTGTGTCCTGAATTGGACACTTGGGCTATACGGACCAGAGCCCTTGCTGGTGAAGGCACACATTTTAATATCATAAGTAGTATCGGCCCTAAGGCCATCCAGGATGACTGTTGATTCCGGAGCAGTAATGAAGAGTTCTGAGGGACTGCGAGGGCTGTTGATGTCCTTGTACTGCAGAGCGTATTTCACTATTTGACCATTTCGCTCTGCCAGCAAAACAGGTCGCCAGCTAACCTGAATGGTGGAGGTGGTGGCACCCTCTGCTGTAATGCTTTGAGGGTAGCCGCTCGGGACATCCTCATTTGTGGTAACTTCTTTGACTGTCTCTTCACCGAAGCCCACCTTATTCCGCGCTGAAAGGCGGAAAGTGTACGAGGCTCCCTTATGGATCTCTTTGGTTGTGTAGTGGTTCTCTCGCTCGGGGAACTCAATGACAGTCAGTGGCTCCACATCTTTGCGGCCAAAGCGAAGGCGATAGCCTTGCAGGGGCCCGTGGGTTAATGCTGGGGGGTGCCATTGGAGGAGAGCTGTGCCCATGTTGGTTGTGCTGACCATAAGCCGAGGTTTATCAGGAACTAATGGTGGCAAGGGAGAGAGGGAAACTTGTTATAAACACGGAGAACCATCTTACTGCCATACGGTGTTTAGAGTAAACGGACATCCAATATCAGCCAGTCTACTTTCTTTTTATGTGTGTCATAACACTGTCAAAAGACATGAGTGCAAAAGTTGAAATAGGGTGTCTTAGTTGTCTTTTGTGTTTGCATTTTTTAAGTACCTTCAACCTTGCTGTGTCATCTGAGTGTGTAGGAGTTATTGTTTTTAATGAGACAGCAATTATCCACATTCACACTTCCCTCACACATGCTCTCTGACAAGTGTGTGTAGTGCTTGGAATACGGCATAAGGCTTTTTTTTTTAACTTCATAGGTGCAGTTTCATTGCTTTACAAAGTGAAAATGCAGTCCTATTTTAACACATCATGTCAAATACTAGTAGAGAAACAACAGAGATTGTTTGGCGGTGATGCTTACCTGCGCCAGTGGTGGTGATCAGTTTGGGCTTGCTGCGTGCACCGTCGCCCTTTGTCGTGTAGGCCGCCACGGTAACTGAATACGTGGTCTCAGCCTGCAGCTCTGTGATGATCATTTCCTGTAAAGATGCAGGTCTTGAGTTGCAGGACACTCATTTGTTGGCATGCACATATAAGCAAGCAAAGAGAAAGGATAGGTGTGATATTTGCATTATCACCACAAGCAAATGCATTCTCTCAGCATACACTTATAATGAGGCACACTTTACCGGACGAGGATTGTGTTGATAGGCTTTAGTAAATAATGAACTTGCAAAATAGTGTTATTATCCTTGTGGTGTGATTTTGTCAGTAAATGCTGATTAAATTTAATCCTTTAGGGTCAGCAGTTTCAGTTTCGTCTGTTTAATTTCCTCTGAACAAAATAAATCTTAGCCAAAGGTTCCATCTGCAGTTTTAAAAGTAAACATAAGACATAACCTCAAGCCATTAGTGAAAATCAGACTATAAACAACTATTGCACTAGATGTGCACAACATGCCATTCATGCAGAGGATGACAGTAGGGGAAAGCAATATTCAATTATTTTTTTCAAGTTTAGCTACTCACGTGATCAGTTGTATCATCATATTCCCACTGATTATGATATCAGAATATGGAAAGAAAAGAGACAACAAATAAGGCCAGGTACAGACACTAATCACCTGTGAGAAAATATGCACACACAGTTTGTCTGAAACCACCAAACAAATTAGTTGATATAGCATAAGTAGCAATTCTCATATGGATGCATACAAAAATATGCACGCAATTGAATTGTAATTAGTCACAAATGAAGAGGTATTTTTCACCTAAATAAAAGACTGTATTAAAGCCCTTTAAAGGTGATAGAGAAAGCGATTCTATGTGTCTGAAAGATGAGGTGCCTCGTTGTGAGGGGGTGTTGTACCTGGGCATCATCAATCAGGATGTCCTTGATGACTGGCTGTCCTGTGGGCTCCCCATTAACCATCCTGACATAGTGCACCTGGTACCCTCGGATCTGACCGTGCTGCTTGGTGGGCATCGGTGAACGCCAGATCACTTTAATTGATGAGGAGTTGACAGCCTCCACCTCAACTTTACGAGGTGGCCCACTAGGAACTGGAGGAACACCATGGGATAGAAGAAAAAAGGTCAAAATTATAGAGAAACCTCTTCACCCTCTTCTTAAATCTTGTCCAAAGCCGTAGCGCAAAATGCTGCAGTGACGGAAAAAAATCACAAAAGTGCAGCAAACTGCAACAAGCACTGCATGACATCAATATTTCAACAATGGTAAGGGTAAAAAACAACAGCAAAAACAGGTCTGACAACTGACCTAATCTTGAAACATTAAAAATGGGTAGAGTGGATTTTAAAAACATGGAATAAAAATGTGTTTTTTGCCAAAATAGCAAAGGGGGTGGCTTCAAGACTTTCAAATGCTTGAAGCGCTACAAGAATTTTGGCTATGGAGCAAGGAAAAAAAATGAATTAAAAATGATTTTATAACATGAGGGGAGAATAAAAAAGATAAAAAATGGCCTTCAAAAAATTCTTCCATCGTTTGTTGTTCCCACTGTCCAGAACTTGTTTATTTGCCAAGTTCTTTCAAAAAATGAATTACATCAAAAAAATGCTGCCATTCAAAAAGAAAAAAAAAAAATGCAGTTTCAAAAATGACAGTTGGGACTGGAAGTTGGAGGCCTTCAGCTGAAAATGCCATACCATGTGTTGAAATTGAGCAGCGTAGGGGCAAAAGTGCCCGAAAAGCGTGAGTCACAGTTTGTTTTTTGGAGAAAAAAATTCAGTGTCCAAAATGGGGCTAAAAGTATCGAGTGCTGACAGTCATATTAGAAGCAGGCAGAAGGGGTAGAAAAGAAGAGGGAATTGTAGATAGAAGCAAGGTTGTTAGTATTTGATGGGGTAGGTTAAGAGGGGTAGGCTGGATTTCAGCTGGAGCTTTGTTTTAGCGAACACATACCATCCTCCTCTGTGCGAATGAGCTGTGGCAGACTCTCCGGTCCTGCTCCAACATCTGTATGAGCAATGACCGTCACACGGTACTCTGTCCATTTTTCCAAGTTTTCCAAAACGTACTGGAAGCTTTCCGGGGAGATGCTGGAGATTTGACGAGTAGTAGTGTCCTCCCCTTCAGTCGCAGTATAGTTGATGGTGTATTGCGTTATGATCCCATTTTGTAATTCCACTGGAGGTGGCCGCCAACTTACCAGGATGCTGGTGGAGCTGTGGCTATGGCACTGGACTTCCTGAGGCGGGCCCGAGGGTTCTGGTTGGTGGGTTGAATTTGGAGTAGGTGCAGGGTTTTGGTTCATTTGTTTTGTTTTGTTGATGTATTGGTTTTGTTTGGTGAGGCCATTCATTGAGTCGTTTTTTTTTTTTNGGGGTGATGATGGTAGAATGGACCAAACAAAGGAAAAAGAAGAGGAAAATAAAATGACACAAAATGAGGTAAAAGCACAAGGACTTATGTGGGTAAAATAAACAGTATTCTCAAATCAGTAAAAAAAAATCACAAATAAAGACAAAAGGCGAAGACAAACACAAAATTTTACACACATAATGATGAATGGAAGGTGTTGACTGGAGGACAGCTTTACCATGTGCAACCTACCTTTATCATGAAAAAAGTAAATGGTAAAAAGAAAGGGAAACAAGAATCACAAATCCTAATATACTATTTCCTAAATCGCTTAATTCCCGAAATAAAAAACCTTTTTAAAAAGGTTCAGAGAACCATTGTAAATAAACCATTCTGAAATAAACGTAGTAGTAGCTAAGACAAATTTGGCAAGCAGTTACCATCAATCCAAAAACATAAAGGTTGATGCTGCAACTAGTTTAAAAAGAAAAATGTTGTATTTGTCACCAACCTTTCCGAAGCCTGTTGGTTTGTGGTAAAAGCCTGATTGTACAACAGAGAACTTCCCAAGGAGACATGACTGATTTAGTAGATTCTGATAACATTGGCATGCACGTTTGAATCAGTTTCGTCATTTACCTCAGAACATACATCTGGGCAGAGTTTGAACTGCGAAGCTGTTATACCCACCTGATCTCTCCCCTTGTCTTTCACAGCCCTCAGATTTATGTTAGATATGCCAAAGTCAAATCATTTCTCTTTTATGAATTGATGACTGATAATGAAAATGAGACTACACGGAATTTAGTTTAATTTTGTAATAAACATAATCCAATTGTGTTTTCCCTCATAAATCTGAGGTCTTTTGGGTAGAATTTTCCCTAACTTCAAAGACAGTACTTGCTTTGAGCTTTCCATGATAGTGTAACTCTAAAATGTCATTGATACCAATTTGAATTGAGTCCTAATGGGACAGTTGTCGAAGAAAAAGTCCCTTTGACGTCCAACTAATTGGTTCTTGGCATTGTAGTTACATAGAAAGCTCAGACTCCAGACGTTTCTTTTCCTCTTATTCTTTGGCTGACATGCAATGTCAAGAGACGAGGCTTCCTAAAGGCCAGCCATGCCCTTTCATTCATGAAGAGACAGGCACAGATGTGGGCATTCACGTAAATAATTCAACACTTTACCATTCATTTAAGTTGAGACTGTTTTTTGCACAACAAAGGTTTTTATAACCTTGTCTCCTGACTTTGCAGGAAAGCCCGGGTACACTGTCCATGCAACCTTTTCAGAGTGAATACTGCATGGCCAGCTAGACTTCATAACACTCATTTACTATTTTTGAATGTTTACATCCTTGCTATTTTCAAATGCATCAAACATTTTCAAGAAAAATCTTATTTGCGTTATCTGTGCTCGGTGGGACCCAGCTGACATTTTTGTCACTCTGTGGATCTCACAGCACACGTAAAATTTGGAATGCATTTGAAAATGTGTTCTTTCCCAGATAGTTTAAACTCTGTCAGATAAGGAGGAAGACCTACGTGTCTGTGGAGTTTCTGCAGAGATCTCGCTGGTGTAAGCTCCAACTCCGTGTTTACTACGAGCAGCCAGCCGAAAAGTATAAGTAGTGAAGGGCTTCAAGTCCTTCAGCAGGTATGTTGTTGTCGGCTCAAAGCTGATCCGTTTCTGCAAAGAGAGGTTTGCCACCGTCACTTTTTACATAAAACAGGGAGTTTATGAATATAATCATAATGTGCTTTTAAATTGTAAAAGTAGAAGATCAGAAGATTCAGCGCTCACCATCAGAATATACTAAGTTTTAAGACTTGGATATTTGGACAAAATGACATGTAAAAGTGACACTCTTCCTTTAAAATAGTGTCTTGCCAAAGTCAGAAATGAAATAAACTGTTGTATAATCCAGATACAAATTCTAAGCTAGTACTGGAGTTCTACTCAACTTTTAATCTGTTCAAGTCCTACATTACAAAGATGAATAAATTACATACCCACGTCCCTTTTGTATTGATATTAATATGGTAGGTAAGCAAAAAATAACAACTTCTAACGCTATATTAAAAATTATATAATACAACTACAGCACAATAATATTTGGTTACCCTGTGATTTGAAGCATATCACGTGTTATTACAGACTTGGGTGGGGAAAGTGTTTACCTCCTCTTTGTCATCCTTCTTTTTGTACATAAGTTCATATCCTGTGACTTGATTTTCTTGTCCAGTCTGTGCTGGGGCAATCCACGAGAGTAAAATGCTTGTTTCAGACTTGGCTTCTCCTTTGAAGTCGGTTGGTTGGGCGGGAACTGCAGTCAGAATGAACAGATGAATTCATTAGTCGCCACATCCTGCACTATTCATTCCCCTTTCAGACGCACTTTTGAATTCCTCAGTTAACATTCTCATGTGAAACTAATTTTCTTAGTGGAGAAAGCTGACATTTGGAAGATGTTCCGTGTTTACAGCTCTGGTCAACGACTCTAACACGCTAATGAGGATCAGTGGCTAAAAAATGTGGCTGCACAAAAATGTTGGTTATACCCCAACTTTAATTGTTGAGGTCGCTCGGTTAGCATTTTAACGAGCTCTTACAATGGTACAATGAAAGCAAACTCGCCTCCGGTCTTGGCGATGATTTGAAGGTCTGGAGAAAGGGGTCCATCACCTACTGAGGTGTAGGCCAAAACCTTGATGTAGTAGGTCTTATTTGGAATGAGGCCCTGGATGGTGACAAAGTTCGATCCCCGAACAATCTGCTTTTCCCAGAGGTTGACATGCTGGGTGGAATCCATTGTGTAGTAAACCCTGTAGCCCATGATCTGCCCGTTAGCCTCTTCTGGTTCATCCCACTGGATGACAGCTGTAGTGGCACTCATCATGTGACCTCGGACCTGCCTGGGTGCTGTGCTGGGTGCCTGCTCAGCTGTTTTGGCCTCAATGCTCTCACTGGGTGGCCCTCGGCCGATGTTGTTTACAGCCACCACCCGGAACTCATAGTCAGAGTAGGGGCTGAGGCCTCCCACACTGTACCTAGTGGTGGCCACACCATCAATCTCCTTGTACGAGTCCTCTGAGTACTTGGACTTGTGTTGGATAATGTAGTAAGACACCGGTTCAGGATTGCCAGAGTCCCAAGTCAATGTTATGCTGGTGGCTGTGCGCTCTGTCACTACAGGAATGCCAGGAGCCTTGGGCAATGCTGTAATGATAATTATTAGATCAATATTAATAGAAATGCAAAATATACAGCAACCATTGCAAAGTTATGCCTCTACTGAGTCATTTATTTGACATTATATAAGCTATGGAGACTTTATTTTAATTCGTTGATGGCTCACTTATATTGATAACATTCATTTACCAGACCATTGCACGGGATACTGATGATAAACAGTATATCTGGAACCATAAGAGACTCGTATGCATTCTGTTACGTGGGTGGATAGTCTTCATATTATTTCACTTTTCTAGTTTATATTTGTGTAAAAAACTGTAAATGGACAAATGTGTGAGATTAAACGCTTGTATACTTCATGTTCAGCGTTTAAAAGTGTTGTTGTTGTTAATCTTAGATTTCCCAGTGTTTATCACATTAATAATTAAACTGGTAAATTTATTGCTTTAATTCTCCGCACGGTGGCACATAGCAAGAAGATATCAGGGCAATAGATTGTCTTTATATGCCATCTGAAGTGTGCTACTGGGGGAGCTCCTGCCAGACTGTTATATTGTGACTAATATCTCTATGTTATGTCTCAGAAAAACAAAGTTGAGTGTGTGTACGGGAGTCTGTCCCTTGGGTGCACGTGAACATGGCGACACCAATCTGGGATATCTTTCTGGTACGCTGCGGTGTAGATATGATTACACTCAGATAAGTACCATGTCTACAGAGGACACCAAACAATACTCGGTACGTTGCCCCCTCCTCCCGACATCTTGCTAGCAGACATGGTGAGTTTGTGGCTCTGTGGCTCTCCAGCTGAGAGATAAGCACTTCACTATATTCTTAGTCTGGCACCTAGTGCACTGAGGCTTGTGCCAGAGCTTGTCTAAAGCTTTACAGAATCCTTTACAGATGACTTATTGTGGCAGCGAGAGGTAAATAAGTCTCTTTAAAGCGCTGCCAGTGGTTCAGTAATAACTGTAATGCACATGTTTAACTGCATGCAGAATTTGAACTGTGCTTAAAGCGAACTAGGTTTGTCGCCCATTTTGAGCATGAAGAAAAAGAAGCACTTTCACCTTTGACTGTTATCTGTGCCACAGCCTCTATCACCCCGAGAGTTGACATGGCCACACAGGTATAGTTGGCCGACTGCCTAACGTCTGTAAGCTCCAAAACGTTCCGCCCAATGGGCATGTCGTCCTCCGGAGTGAGATCCTCAGCACCTAGCATCCACTTGACATATGGCATGGGAGAACCCACTGCCACACATGTGATATTGACACTACCGCCTGGCATTATCTCATTGTCTGTAGGTGGAATGGAGAATCGAGGCGGCACCCGTCGTACTGAAAAGAGAAAAAACGTAATGTGAAAACATAGCAGATATGTGCAATAGCTTTTACAGTAAAATGGTCTGTACCCTCCTTAAATATTGTCTGAAAGAAAAGAAAAGGCTGAGTGTTTAATATTTATGGATTATTTAATGAGTGTTAACAGAATGTTAAAAGTTTAATAAACTGGCTGGCATAAAAAAATTAAATCTTATTCTAGGTAAGTAAACGGTTAAGAAAACACATTTGATCCGAGACTTGAATTTAGTGGTGAATGGGTTAACACCGACACAAGCACCATGCACAAAATACTGCATCACCATCAGTACAGAGAAACAGAACGGCACAAAAGTGCTGGAGAGTCAACAGCACTCCACAGTTGTATGCGAAGAAACAACTTTTCGGCTGCGCACTTCCAGCTGATGTGAGATAATGTGCCGCATCACATTCTCACATCACACAGACATATAGATAATACACTTGAGAAGTCGCACACGCAACAAAGAGGAATGGTGTTTTTTTTTTTGTCAGTGTTTTCAGGCTCAGTCAATATAAAAGCTAGGGCTGTCAAATGTTATACATTCGCTCTTTGGATCAACCTTAGAGTTATTGCACTATTAGACAAAAAAAAACAAAACCAAAGGGATACTGTCACAGGGCTAAACTTCTCTCCTGCAATTCATTTTGTTTGCAAGTCATGGAAGATTAGAAGCCTTGCTATGCTTTGTGCTAGCCTACCTTTAATGTAAACAATGCCCTAGAGATGGATAGGAAAGGCAAACTTTTAAAAAGTGGCTTTAGATTTAAAATCTGTGCTGGACAACTAGGGGTAGAATACTTTCGTTACAAGTGTACTTTAGTTTATAAGACACATTCTGCGTCGGATCCGCTCTACATTGTATTACTGTACAAATGAACCCGTGCCTATGAATAAATCAAAATACTGAACATCTATTGATGCTAATTTGAACTATTTCAAACTGACTATGTGCATTTAAATGCAACGTAATAGAAAGGGCTCAGAGAGATGATTCACATCCATCATCTAAGGAGGATATGAGGGGAACAACTACTCAGTTTGCTCCACTTCTTAGCAACACGTTACAAATATGCACAAAAAGTGCATATTTAGTGTTGATATTCATTTGTATGTTTTTTTAAAGATTGCATATCATATGACAGCTCTAGTGGATAAACATTCCAAAAAGAAAACCAAAAAACAAAAATAAAAGGCTACAAGATTTAAGAAAAAGTTACACTTTTAAGGGAACTTAAACGTATAACATCCATAATACACATGGACAGCATCAACGTCTTTAGGAAGGGGAGTAAGCGCCCGTCATGCATACAAGAACAATAGGTGACTTTGGGAGGCAACCATGTAAAGGAGTCGGAGTAGAAACGGGGTCAGGGGGAAGACGTGGTGTCGCACAGTGTCAGTGGAAGTGTTAGTCTATTGTAAGTGTGGCTAGCATAAGCTAATGGTATCAGGACAAATAAGGGAGAGACACAGATAGATGGGTACAACATCTTAGGACAAAGAGGGGTTATGTTATTTTGGCTCAGCAGGTTTTATTGGTGATATATTGAAGTACATATGATGTAGTCTACCAGGTACTCTTATCCAACTTCTGGGGAGGATTTAAATTAAAAGTAAAGTCGGTGTTACTGCTCATGGCATTCAGGACAGATAATTGTTAGTCCAAGTTAGATTGCTCGTTAAATACTCCAGTGAACCTTGAAGAAAACTGTCAAGGAATATGTCAAATCTAAATACTTATTTTAAATGTCCATTGATTTTGTCCTGTGAGTCTTAAGTAGGACTTTGTGTTGGTCCTGGCTAGACCGTAGTATAGGCATGCACTTCCTTCTGCCTGCTACCAATTCACGAAGCCCATTCATTCAGTCGAGCAGACTGCGCCTCTCCTGAGAGAAATTCTAGGGGAACTGCTTGCATTATTAAATACAACGTTTCTTTCGCTCAATATTTAATTAATATCCAATTGGATCACGCTCCCCACAGACATAATATTATCCTGCTCATTTGAATATCATTACATTTGTCAAGTCGTGTGGATAATGCTCTAAATACATCATTCTTTCATGACTTCCTGTGCAGAAACATCCTCATCCGAGGAAGTGTATATTCTCTGAGGGCAAGCTTGTTTTTACAGCTTGACTTTAGTGGCAATTACAACAAAGGATAGATTTTCCTTTAACATATTTTTATCTATGAGAAACTTCAGTGGGGGCCGGCACCACAGGGAGTCTCGTGATACTTAAATGGCAATATGCACAGAAAGATTCAGCACCCATACGAAGCAGCTGTGCATCTGTGTGAAACAGCAGCTGTTATTTTTAAGAGTGCACATAAATCAAGCACAGTGCAGCTTTTGTTGCTAAGATTTCCTTTTCTTTCTTCGCGGTTTCTAACTCTATTGACCTGCTGTGCTTTTAGTCACCAGAAAAGTAAGCAGGAACACTGACAGAGGTAAGGACTGGGGAAAAGGGATGACTCGTCCAAACATTAACAGGTGACCATGCAAATAGACCCATCAGACAGATGCAAATATCATCCCTACCAACCCCACCTGAAAGATGCAAACATGCACCACCTGTTGGGACAGTCAAGCATTCTGACAAGGACCGGGAGGGGGCATTCTCAATGGGAACATGAACATTTAATGTGTAACAGAGAAAGAAAAAACTGTAGAAGCAAAAGTAATGGAGAGAAGAAAATGCAGGCTGTGGTAGTGAATCTGTGTTTTGAATTTGCACGTAAGAATCTTTGTGGCAAGAAAAAAAAAGAAAAGAAAAAAGGAACTTGTTTCTGTGTTGTGTTCAAAAAGTAAAAACACACCAACCTTCTCGGAGCTCTGAGGGATGTAGGGAAATTGATGCAGAACAAAATGAAATAAGGAAAGGAGAAAAACAAGGGAAACACAGAGAGTAAAAAGGCCATGTTTTAGGTGTTCAAATGCCACTTAAACAATTCGAAGGACCTTCAAGGTGCAGGGAGCCCCTTGTATCTCCCTGCAGGTTACAAAGCAAAAGTCGATCCAATCTGAGCTCAAACATTTTATTAGAAATTATTTACTTTTAACACATATTATGCCCGAGCCATGTGGTTAGCTTATAATGATAATTAAAAATATATATATATTGTTGCTTTAGTATGTATATTATATTATATTACAGCTGGATAATAACTGATGATTAAAAAAGCTAACCATAGGACTGAAGAGCATTGTAAAATTTTATAAAAAATACATAAATATGTAATCTATATAGAAAAAACTATTTTATGATACTGTAACAATAACATTTTCTTTCGTACAAAACAAATAGAGCCTCAACTTATTTAATATATTTAATTTAAAAGTGAAAAATTGCAGCCTCTATTAAAAAAAAATAGAAATTCATCAAATGAAAGCTGCACCTTCACCTGAGTTATATTATTAGTATTAAATTGTTGAGGTATAAATTTCAGTCCTAATTTAAATTACATAGTAGGAACAAAAGGCACTGCATTTTTAAAATGATCGTCGACCTGTTCTCTCTTTTCATGATTTAATTGTCAGCAACAAAAGCAATGAGACTAAAGGTGTCCTTCCAATGTTGATCAATGGGCAGAAAAAGAATCTGTTCACTGCTGGGAAAAGAGTTGGGACTAATGGAGGGGGTGGCGACCACCAGTTACCGCCTCCAACAATCAGGTTTGAAAAGCAATTAGTAGATAAACACAGCAAGCAGTCTAGTGTTAGACTCGGGGTAATCAACAGAGAGGATCAGATACTGTAGGTTCAATTCAGTGCAGGTAAGTGAAGTGCAAGAAGAAAAAAAAAAACAATACAGAAATAAACCAAAAATACTCACATGAAGTGGCCCCTGTAGACTTAATTTGCTAATTTTAAAGATTCCTTATGAATTTTTAAGAGAACGTTAATGAAAGTAGTTTAATCAAAGCATGCTGGCGTTGTTAACATGTGGTTCCTACCTCTGACATATAGATTTGCCGGGGCAGAGTAGCGGGTTCCATCGTTGTTGGTCGCCACACATTCATACTTCCCCTGGTCAGACTCCTCGCTCTGCTCTATCTGGAGGGCTCCTGGTTGGGAATAGCAAATGGGGTGGCCAAGTATGTTTGGTTAAAAAGATGTTGTTGGTTTGACTTTCACAAGTAAAAACAAAAGGCAACCGACTTGTTTGACCTCAAGGAGGCCAACATCAGCCCCTCCCCCCTCCTCCATTTCTAGCTTTGTCCTTTCGAAGCCTCAGTAGTTTGAGGAAAGTTGTATTTAAACAATATTTAATAGTATGCATTAATTAAATAATGCTTTTTACTATAAAGGCTGTATTTGATAGTTTATCCACGGATCATTATCACAGCCCGATCCACTGGCTGAAGTTTAATGGAAGCTGTGTAATCCTACTATAGGTGAGGGATGGCTGCAACTGATAATCATGCAAGACATTGCAATACAATACAATTTTCCCTTAAAAGGTCTAAAGTAGCAACACGGGAAAATAAAATAAACACACTGTCAACCAAAATCCAAAGGAAAATAAAAGGAGAACTTCTAAGTTATCTTCTCTCTCTGATACTTTTACCTTGTTGAGGACCTCTTTAGAGAAAAAGCTTGATTACTTATTGGGTCTAAAAAGACACTCATCTTATCGCCAATAGAAAAAAAAGTCATGATTTCTCTACGACGAATAGGGGCAAGCCCGTCAATATACAACATGTCACTGGACTGGTCAATATGGGGATGAGTGATACCGCTTCAGGGAAACATGGATCAAACAAAAGAGGTTTACAGTATAAGAAAGCAGCATAACAAGGGAAGACAATTGAAAGAAAGAAATTTAGGTATGAATTTTAGCATATTCAATCACAGATTAATGTAATAATATTCAGCCTGCTGAATAATTTGGGACTTCATCTAGGTGAAGTAGCTTTCAAAAAAATGCAGCGCTTACAAAAAATAGAAAAATGCTGCTTAGATATCTGGAAAAAATTTAATATTATTAAAAATTTGGTATTATGTAAGGCAAAACCAACACATAACCCTCTGTAACAAAAGTTTTGACATGCAAATCTTGGCAAGAAATGTATGTCGACACAACTTACAACCTTCTGACAACCCTTAGCTGAAAAATAAAATGCAATTGTATTAGAAGACAAAATTCAAAATATCGGCCTGAGCCGACAAGAAAGTAACCAAACACTGCTTTAGCTTGTGAAAGCTACAAAAGACACCCATAAAAATCCACCAATGGGATCAGCAGTGTGGTGTCACATGACCCAGGGAAAAATGGCTTTATGCATCAACAGCTCTCCAGCTCCATGTCACACGGCAAAAATGAGCCAATCAGGTCCTCGCCAGACTCTACTGTTTGCCTTTCCCAAACCCTGAAGAAAAAAAGTCAAAAAGTAAAATAGTCTCCAAACCCAAGAAAAGTAAGAAAAATAGGTGAAAGAGAAAAAAAGCACCGTAGAAACTTTATCAAAAAAGTGGTTGTTTGGGCTTTTTTGTAGAGGTACAGGAGAGGAAAGCAAATAGAAGAAATGGAAAAAAAAGTAGTTTGCAAAGATAGAAAGAATTCTTTGGGAGAAAAAAGCAGAGGAGAGACAATGTTGTCTTCAGCATGCCTGCGTGATTCCACAGCATCTGTGCATACTTTTAGTGCTGAACAAGAACAGCTAAGGGGGAAAAATGCTTGGTTGTTTTAGTTGGACAAAAAGAGGGACACATGATTCGCTATGGCCAAAAAGAAAACAAAAATGAACGTAAAAATATAGTTTAAAAAATAATTGTCATTGGATATGCTTATTTGAGCCAGGGCAAGCATATCACAACTGAGCTAAACAGGCTCTTGAAACAAGAATACAAAGGAGAAAATAAAGCATAGACAGAAAGATGAAAGACAAATTTAGTCAACGAAACTATAAGGAGGAAGGTCCATATGAACGTAATGGGATTTGGTCTCGGTAAACAGGACAAAAATGGAGGTGACTCAAGTGAATGGATGAGTTGACAGCAAGAATGAATTTGTATTATTTTCATTCTGTGAACGTCAGTTCAGCACTCTTACCTCTTATTGGTGTACCACCTGGGTGGATAATATGAATGCAAATAAGATTAGAAAGAAGAAGCATTAGTACGAGTAGATAGAGGCTGGGGGCTTTGGAAGAAGAATCAAATTAGGTTTAACAGGGTACGTAAATAAAGGTACTACAGGAAAGAGAAAGGAGAGAGAAAGAGAATAAGAACTTTCTGTACTCTACTGGCAAAGAAAGACAGGATTCATCATAGAAAAGTCATAGGTCAGAGAGAAGAACTTGTACATTGATGTACCACGGGGAGGTGCCATTTTGGAAGTGGCAATGACTTCTGAAGACCATCTACTGAAGGGAAAGACTTTCAGGACTTTGTGTAGGAGATTAAGAGCACCGGTATTTAATAAAAAATATGGTTCCTTTGCTTGACCTGAGCTAGCCAGAGCTGGTCACCTCCCTAAATGTGCTGGTGTTAAACAATTAAGTAAGTGAGTGGTAGGTGAGTAACAGACATGTGAGGACAGATCACTACCCGGGTCAGTATATGACAACACTAGGCTGAAGCTTGGTGATTATAACCTCCAGGTAAGGTGATACTATAGCTGCAGTGGTAGGACACCGTGGGGTGAGGGAAAAGTGTGTGTGCCTCTAGTACTAGCCCTGAAACTATCAGTTAGTAAAATGCATGCCATGCATTTTAATAGTTGTTGTAACATGAAAAATTAGTGGGGGTGATGTGTGCTTTAGAGCTAAGCACTTACCAAAGGATTCTGTAGATTTAAAAATATAGAGAGAAGAAAGACAGCATAAGAATATGATTATATTCTTTAAGTACGTTTAGTTGACAAGGTTTCGTTAATGCTTTATCAAGTCTACGTGAATCAAAGCCGCACGTTAGAAATAAGGGTTAACTCTACACAGTTCTGTTGAAAACAAGTCAGCAAGGAAGTAAGGTTAACACGATGATTTAACAAAGGACAGCCGTGAAATCTGTGAAGACAGGTGGTCAAACATACAAGACTTAAAATTTAAGTAAGTAGTTATGCTAAGGTGTTGTTAGCTGAAACGTAAAGCTGCAAGCTTTGATGACACTTTTAGAAAGTACGATAATGTCACTATTGAGAGATTGAAACCAAAATTGGGAATATTGGGGTGTGTCTCAGGCAAATAAAAACAAAGCTGGCAGCTAAACATTAAAGCAGGGGCTGTAAAGTCAAAGAACCAAAGGGTAAGGGGAAAGCTTTATGAAGTTTTACGCACTACTGTGGCTGATTAGAGACCAGAATTCATGGTTTTTATTTAAACAAAGCAAATCATCTAGTCAAAGTAAGTTTTAAGGTACCTTTTTTTGATGGTAAAATTTCAACAAATGCACAAGATCGATGGTTAATTTGCGTTTCTGCATGTTTTCCTATATTGAAATCATGTGCACTCCTTTGCAGATTCTGAATGAAGCCGAATGTTGAATATTAATTAAAATCAAAGAAGTAAGTATGAAGAAAATGGTTCTTTAAAAAAAAAAAGAAATAAAAAAGAAATACTGCACCAATGCAGTGGAAAGGAACACAAAACAGCAAAAGAATCAGTTGTAAAAAGACACAGCAGTGAGCAATGAGGGCAGAAGTTGGGGCAGAAGCCAGCAAACACAGAGGGGGGACAGTCCCAACAGCCCATGACAACACTGGAAGACAAAGGGAGACACACACACACACAGACAACACACACCGGGGCGTACAGAGAGAAGAGGACAGGAAGTAGTAGAAACAATGCCATTACCTACAAAATTAAAAGCCAAATGAGAAGTTAAATTATGGGAGGAAGAAGAGGATGAGAGAACAGAGGATACAATAGGGGAGGCAGATCAGATAGAAGGAAACCAGAAAGAAGACTCCCTGTTTGGTAATTAAGTTTTCAGCAGAGGAAACCTACCTGATCTGAGCTGTTTAATGCGGCCATTGTTGTTGGTGGTGTTGACAGGGAGGAAGTCTTTGAACCAGGAGATGTCTGGGTCAGGATTGCCGCTGGCAGCACAGAGCATGGTGGCAGTGCGTGTTCGCTCCACCACTTTCAACTGTGGTCCCATGTCTATGGTGGGGAAACCAACAGGCAGCTGGTCCTCTGTAAACAGGTTAGAGACGTTGGAGAAGAAGTCAGACTAGTAAGTGGGGAGAGCCGGTTGTTTTTAGATGAATGCCAGAATGAATAAAGCAATCAGGAGAGAAAGAGGAATAGAAATAAATAACAATTTTTGCGACAAGTGATCAAAAAATTAAATGGCAGAATAGATGTTTTTGCTGCACTGCTAAGTCTGTCAACAAAGCAATAATTATTTCTAAAACTGTGGCATTCAAAATGGTTTTCTTTTTTCGCCCACATACAGTATTGACAGGGACAGCAAATGAACAAAAAACGACAGTTAATGGAAAAACATTACATGGCATGGTTAACGCATCTCTAAGTAATTAAAGGAATAGTTTGCTAAATATGTGTATTGGCTTATTCTGCAGAGAGTTGAACAAGAAAATCAATAGCACATTCAGTCCTGCCCATCATATATGACACTATAGCTAGCTGCTGGTTAGCGTAGCTTAGCATAAACAGCTAGCTAGTTTGACAGTGCTATGGTTGAGACCATCTAGGTTTCACTCCTTGTTTTGAATCTTTATGCTAAGCTAAACTAAACCTGAGCTGGCCTTAACTTTAGAAGTAAGATGTGACACTTGACTAACACTTGGCAAGAAAGCAACTATATTTGTATTATATTAAAACGTGAAGCTCTGTCTTCAGCTGTGGAAAGGAAGAACACACAGTAGCTACACATGTTTTCAGCAGAGGTGGAGCTTTGATGCTCTTTGATGATGGCAGGTGGCTTTGTCGTGTTGTATAAGCTGCCTTGTTCCTGACTGCGTCTCAACTCTCTGACTGAGCAAAGGCGGGCTACATCTTGCTGCCGTTTGAGATGTGAAGGAAGATAACTCGCGTTGCACTTTGCTCCAAATACGTTCTTTTAAGAAAACAAAGCACATCAAAGTCTGGAGCAACTTTGTCTGGAGCTCACTGCTCTGAACAGGAAGTATTTTTGGCTTGCAACGAGTGATCTCTGAAAGGCTGCTAATTGGAATATTCCTTCCCTACACCATAAGATCCCCATATGCAAAATGTCTCCCTCTAAGTGTTAACCTGCACAACAAGACCTTCCTATCATGACTGCCAATAAGGTTTATGTGCACGTTTAAGTTTTCCTTTCCCCGCTGTGATATGGCTAATTAGTGTCTTCTGTTGCTTCCGTAAACGCCACCTTTTTGGAAACTATTTCTTCATTAAATTTTCATGAGGCGACATCAGTCTGGAAACAGCTTTGAGATGCCGTAGCCTGCACAGAGCCAAACGACAATTATGGCTGCCTTCCAACAATGCTTTTGGGTATCTGGCATGAGAAACCACCTCCATGGATAAATCTTCTCAGAAATAGACCGTATTACAAATGAGGGACTTCAGACTGAACTGCAAAACTTTCCCATACAACTCTGTGTCCCTGCCTGAACTGATGTATGATGGAAAGGTATGGCTTGTTGCATGTTTGAAAGCAACCACCTCAATATTCTCTTCTAAATTTAGTTTAATGAATTGTAATCCTATATAGTGCATGCCCTGCATTTAAAACTAGTCATTTATTGGCAGGTGCGTTCTGTTAGATACATAAGACATCTTGGCCTTTGCTTCTTTTACATTGTCTACAGTATATTATGTTATCTTTATCCCTTTCAGTGTCCATTAACGTAATGAGAGATGCTCCGGCTTTACTCTTGTTAAAACATTTGCCGGTGCCTGGCATTGTGTTTGTTTCTTGTTGGCACAAAATTGCTGCTCATTAAAACAACAACCACTTAGTCAATTCCCCTCAGTCACACAGTAGCCATATTTAATTCACATCATAATTAAAGTAGGGAAGTAAAGCTGAAGGACAGAACCAATTTTAGAATTAAACATTTTAGAGATTCCCATATTTCCCTTTTTTTTTTAATATTGTGAACTTGTTTTGCCACAATTCATATCAGGCTGGCTGTAGTTACATGGTCACAGCTATAGCGCACTGTATAGTATTTTAGAGGTAATTACGGTTCTGACATAGTTTGCTGCATTTCATAATGTTTTTAATGAACAGAATTTATCAATTAATCAAATATGGCATTAGAGAAGGTTTATGGAAATTTGAGAAAACATTCTTAATTGTGCAAAGACCTTGTTGTGCTTAAAAAATGTGGGGGAAAAAAGGCATTAAAATGTTCTGAACAGTTGTTCAACACAAACTGCTACAGATACAGCACTCAGTCCATGCACAAATTTCAGCGACAAAAAAAAAGAAAGAAAAAGGAACAATTTTCTTCTACAAAAGCACCACGTTAACACCTATCAAGTAATGAAAGAACAGTTTATTGTGAGAAACCGCACTGCTCTTTCAAGAGTACAAAGGCAGGGAGGAGGGGGAAATGAATTAATTGTACAAGGTAGCTCCTGTCCAAGCTCCCTCCAGCCTGTTCAAGGTCGAACAGACAATTAGTTGATTCTACAGTGAGTCAAAAGTATACCTGATCAAACACAATAGCCAGAAGCGAGTCTAGGAGCATAGATGCGTGTTGAATATAGTAATTGGATGTGACAATCCATGCGAACTAAAAAGCAACTCCTGTGAAATTGGAATGTATTCTAAAACAAAGTGCTCAAGAGATCATAATTTAGCTGTCCTTTAAGATGTCAGAATTGCTCTCATGTTGCGGTATGCAATGTTCCTGGTTATTTAGGTCTAAGAAGAAAAGAAGAGGGTGCCAGACAATATTTATTTTAAATTGCAACTGGTGCAGCCCAGGTCAACATGATAGCTTTTCGGAATCATTACCCTGTAAATCAAAGTATTTATGCTTGATTTACTGATTATCGGTATCACTTGTGAAACTTGTGAAAGGTTATGTGAAAATAAAGCAGAGTCAAGTAAACAAAGGGCGCTTCAACCAAAAGCCATCTTCCCTCTCCTATAGATTGAGTGTTACATGATGCTAGCCTGTAATTCCAGTGCAGGCAGTTGATGTGACTCCAGGCAGTGCGTTTAAAATTAATGATCCGTTACAGAGGTTTCTGGCCTTTTGAATGCATTCCTCCTTTGACTAGAAATATAATTTACGGCTGCTTCGCAGACTCCTCTAGTACGGCCGCAAATCCCTGACATCAACAGCGAGGCATCTAAAAACTTTTCTGGTAAAGAACTCAAGATTCAGAAACAAATAAAAGGAATAATAAACAGTATTTTGATGTTCTCAAGCTGCCTGCAACTCTCCACTCTAGCCTCATTTATTTCGCAGGGAAGTGAATTACCATTGTGATAATAAATAAAGGGAGGGAAATTGAACACATTTGGTAGCTTGCGCTGTGATTAACAACTCACGTCAACAGAGCTGCGGCAGCATTTTCCTTACAAGGCCAGGAGACCGAAATGAAATCAGATTAATCACGGTTTAATCACACATGTTATAAGTTTTTTGGAGAAGCTCGGTTATTGACAATGCGTTAAAATAAAGATTGAAATAATTAATCAACCTGAGGCTAAGCAGTTAGCAGTTTTCCCCCCATGTGCTGCTGTTTGCAGTTTCGGTAATAGTCACGAGGTTGGGTTCGGACTCGCGTATATCATCAACAACGAGCTGCTTCATTACCACTGTAGGAACCCTGAGCTGCATTTAGATATGAGCGGTAATTAGAAACGTTTGTTGCATATTTGCTTATGAATGTGTAGGTTAATATAATATATGGTGTATGCCTTGAACGTATGCGCCACACTATACAATTTATAAAAGTCAAAGCTGAAAGGTGCATTAACAGAAAAAAAAAAATGAAAGGGTTTTTACATATTTTCCACGCTTCCTTATTCTACCGCGCTGAGGACTGCAATCTCAAGGACAGTCTAAGACAAGGGCAGTTTCTGCTTTACAGACCCATACTGTATATTCAACAATGGATCTACACACTAAATGAGATGGAAGGGAGAGAAATGCTGAAGTCACCTTCTAAAGAAGTGCTGAGCACTGGTGCTTGATATAAAAAGACTCCCAATGACAATTTGCACACATTAGCCACTGCCAGGCTATCAGGCCATATGAGTGTGTGGTGCCAAGTATTGGAGGAGTATAAAAAGGACATTGGCTCAAAAAGTACCTCAGTGAGCAGATTTTTCCAGAAGACATAAGGCCATTGGATATAAACTCGCCCCATTAGCAGATTATATCTATTGATCACTCATACAAAATACGAGCATAAGTGGAATCACATTTTCCTTGTATGACAACAGTGGCCATTGCAGTTTGTAAAATGTTGCTTGAGTGCAGCGATAAATTTGGCACAATTTGCAGTCATGCTGCTACCAACATGCACACACAGTAAGCTACATACCTGCTTTAGAGACGAGCTCAAAGAGCAGCCATCCTCCTTTTTAGAGGAGTTAATTAAATACACATAATGGAGTCCCAACATATGACAGTACCATTCAGTGCTGATCAGTTCCTATTACATGTCTGCTTAGTGCTACACCAAGACCGTTGTATGATTGAGTCTGAAGTGATGTTTACAAGGTGTTACACAACTAATGCAGTTACATCTATGGAGTTGAGTTCATTAGAAAGACGGGGGGGACTCGGTAGGCCGCCAGAGCGCCTGCTTGAGTTTGACAGCTTAGTGGCTCCAGGTCCGCACATCAAAATTAAAAGCCGGTTTGTTCCCCGCTTAGCACCTACACGAGGTCTGCAGAAACTTAAGCCTTTCTTTGTTATCACTGTTTCATTTGGTGAATGTCAAGCTGTACACAGAGCACAAGCTTTCAACAAAGCAATGTCGCAGTAAGTTGTCGTTGCCAAATATCGATGCCGTGCTAACTTATCTACTTAAACTAACAGTTTAGCACTAGAGAAGGTTTGGCAGTATCTGTAATGAATATCTTGGTATAGATGATAAAATGCTGTTACATTCTACAAATAATGACGTTCTTCCTCGGAAAGTTGCAAATTATCGGTAAGGGGATTATTCCCCATGTTAAGCCCCCACTGATTTTGTGAGTTGCAGATGCTCTTTTATGGCGCTTAAATCACATTTGCCTCCATATATTCCCAATAAAAGCCTGTGAGAACAAAGTATGCCTTTGCCCTGGACTTTCCAAGTGAAGCCATAAAAAAAACATAAACCTTTCCGGTCACATTCTGGCTTTAGTTCTGTGGTTGCTGCACAAGGATTGGATTTGGTCCGGCCCTTTTCTTCCCAAGCGGAACAAGACTTTTCACCCCACAGTTGAGGTTATTCTTCAGGGAAAATCCCTGCAGGCCATAATAAGATATATTTGTTGGACGTGTTTGAGTGGATACAATCTCCTCAAAGAGGCTGTCACAGGTCACTTGCTGTGGCAGCACGGTGGAGGAAAGTGTCCGTCAAACGTATTGTTGTTCAGGGATCCCGTTTTAGCCCAAGATGCTGGATTATGGGAAGTGTGGGAATTTTGGGGCAGATGTCTTCAAGTATGACACACTTACATTTTCTTACATTTTACACTCCACATTTGCTTTGTCCTAGAGATTATTTCGGCCCAGTTTAGGAATTAATCTGATTCTCTCTACCCCTCCCAAGATAAGACTTCAGCCAGAAAAAAAAAAAAAAAAGCTACAAAACATTACCCATGGAGTGTGACAGCAGTGCTTATTTTTCTGAGCAGCCTAAGCCAAAACCATTTTTCCCACCACACCATAGCATATAATTTGAAGTTGAGGGACACTGATTAAAGCTCTTTCCACGCTCAAACAGAAGATCAGAAAATTTAGCGGGGTTAGAATGCTAATCATGTTTAATCATAGTACTCTTACTGAATGCAGAAGCATTGTTTGGAGTTGACTTGTTTCGTAATGCACTAGCTTGCATCGACTGAATCAGGACTTGGTGTTTCATAAGCTAGTTGGAGGTTATTAATAAGTAAAAGAAATCCAGGCACACATTTAAGGCAAGGGATTAAAGACTTGTGTATAAGAGTAAACAGAATTTGCAAGGATAGAGCTAAGTTTGTAAAAAAAAATATATATATATATATGAATATATGTTTTTATCAAACTGATTTCGAGCACAATGATGTGAAAGCAATGTCTAGTGTAATTTGCTTACAGCTTTCTAAATAAAATAGTTGCAGGGCTGGTTAATATGTCCGTTCAGAAACGACCTGAATCCTCTTCAACAAAATGTTCTGTTCAGCTCCTGTTCCACTGACATATTCAATTATTATTTTTTTTTCCCTTTGGCATGGGAGAGGGAACTGTTAATTACGCTTTTGTTTTCACACAAACAAAATTACTCAACCAAACGTAAGCGCTCTTGATTAACAAAGGACGGCAGCCATTCCATTTTGTGCCAGTTCTATGACGGCATCTGTTCTATTTTTTCTCTCTAATGTTTCACCACTTTCACCCACATCACTGCTGATTTCCTTGCTCTATTTACAAGGTGCACTTTAACTCTGGTAAGAGGTGTACTTTTACAATCTACCGACTTAATGATTGGCAGGTTCTAAATCTGAGCCCACCCTTTGCTTTATCAGCTACCTGCAGCTTGGTTGAACAATCTCAAACCTGGACTTGGACAGGAGGTGCTTTACCCAACGCTCCATCCATCATTCTGCCCCTAAACTTTTGCAGAGGTGAAACTTGTCCCCACGTTAATTTTGGGTCATAGCTTTAGGACGTTTTAATATTTCGTCTTGCTCATTTTCAACTTCATCTTGTCCTAGAAGACCTTTTTTAAAATATCATGTGTAATCTCAACATACTACTCCACACATGCCAGGACATGGTCATCAGCATATGGATGTCTTTGGACCGCCCTTAGTAAAATACTTGGAATAGCTGAGATCCCAGTGAAAGAGTTGATCTTTGACATTAACATCATACACTAGCATTCATGAGAGGCAGGTGCAGCCGTTAATTAAAAGTTAACAAGTCCAAAAAAATAAACTGTCTGCATTACTCCTGAGCAAAATTACGAAATCACAAACAGATGTCTGAATTTTCCCTAAATCCCCTACGATAATCCAAACACCTGTATTTATCTCATTGATATATCCCAGTGCTGTTTGGCACATGTGTTGTCCAGTCTAAATAAGATTAGGTTTTCCTCTGGAGCTTCTTTTGAGCCTGATTCCTCAAATAAGCCTCCTGGCACCTGCATTGGGTAGATATTGGTTAAGTAATCCAATAATGGAAAACAAAATGCTCAGCACTTTGTCTAATAAAGCGCACGCTGGTGTGCGGTGGAGGGATAATTCTGAACATTCACCCTCCCGCCTTGCTCTTTAAAGGATCCAGGCTTCTGACCTCTGAGTCAACCTTAAAATTGTTTTTAAAATATGGCCTGTGTCTGGACTGATGTGGTCTTCATGATTGCCCAGGCTGGAAAGGACTCCCGAGGAGCTCAAATGCAAAAGCG
Source organism: Chelon auratus (assembly GCA_030220025.1). Lineage (NCBI taxonomy): Eukaryota > Metazoa > Chordata > Actinopteri > Mugiliformes > Mugilidae > Chelon > Chelon auratus. Next base: position 4,041 of record JASGAT010345305.1, on the reverse strand, counting down.
CATCCCAATTATAAGTCCGGGGCCATAGTTCCTTATGTTCAAAAGCCCGAGATAAACAGATTTGAGGAAATGTTAAGTGGCGAGGCATGACTGCTTTCCCCCATGTATGTTTACAAATGCTGTCTGTGCAGAACTTGCAGGTCAGAACTGATCCTTTTTTATCCAACAGAGTGCTGGTGAGTTCATGTTTGCTGTGTAAGCCCGTGATCCATTTATCTCAGCTGAGGAGATGTTTCAGTTTCTTAATAAAATCAATGGGGTGGGCAACTTGGAATATTCTGCCAGTAGTTAATCTTATTATCTAGGTATATGTGCATGTGTCTCATAGTGTACGGCATGTGTCAAAATAAAGACATTTACAAACACAGACATCTGTCACACTAAAGCTTTCAGAAATAAGCAAAGTATATTTTTGCAAATGTGTCCCTGTTCACCGGTGACAAATTAGGCCATTTAGTGGAACTGAAATCAGTAGTTAAAGTTTAGCTGGGCTGAGGAAAATGCGCTTCAGTTCAGCTTATTATTTGATTGTACAGGTACAGAGCAGGCTAATGAATATTACTGTGTATGCGCCGCAGTTGGCTCAAACAGCTAATTTCAATTTACTGTAATAGAGTTTTAAGAGGAACATTCCCACTCCGACACAAAGTGGCATTAAGTCCCCCTAGCTTGGTGCGGCTAAAAGGTAGTTCAGTAATTTGCTGAACAAATACGGCCTCTCTTAGAAGACTGCTAAAACCTGAGGGCAGAAAACGAGGAGCCGTCGACTGTCCACTAAATTTTTATTTTACCGCAAGCGCCTAAAGGAGTGAAAAAGGAATGGGTTGTGAAATACTATCCAGTGTGTTCCTTAAAACCTCGGCGATGATGAATGTTGGAACAAAATACTGGAGGAGGAAGGTGAAGGTGCAGAAAGCGTTCTCAATCCAAAGTTCATAGCAGTCTGTCTGGTTGAAAAATAGCATCCTTTCCCCCTTTGGCCCGCACTGATTGTTTTTTCCATAAATCCCCTTTGAGATTTCGTAATTAATTGAACTCTGCTTATTTGTCATTAAAAACCCTCACCTAACGTCTCGGATTATGAGGGGACCGTTGCAGTTTCAATCTATTAATCATCTGNCCCTTTTCTTTTCCTCCCAGAAAACCCTTCACAGATGAACAATCGGAGCTGTTACTCATTCTGAATGACATTGGAGAGGTAGTTCTAAAACTCTTAATTCAACAAGCTAGCTTGATAGTTAAGCATTAATATCCATCCACAAGATACATAATTAATACTGTATATGCAATTTCCATGTCTTGCTATAAGGAAGTAGCAGCGTTGTTGTAGGAGAGCCCTGTAGCAGAACATTTATTTAGATTTTAGTTTAAGTTTGATAGAAAGTGTTGGGGAAACAGATTTTAAAAAGTACTAAAATGACCCAGTTCCTCCAAGCCTGCCATCCCCCATGGACATTTTCTTTATGGCCATCACTGCTAGGGCAGATTGGATCAGCCAAGCAGAGGGCATGCAACAGAGACGTACGCCACTTCTGGCAGGGCGCCGCTGCTCTCCATAGGCCCCATGTCATTCATAAACATGACGGATTAGCTGTGATATTCCTCCTTTTACAACATAAGTGAAGGAAGAGTGAGGAAGAGAATGAAAGGGGAGAGGGGGTGTTAGTGTCGGATGCCCCTCAGGGGTAGTGCTGAAATGGATGGGTAAAGAGGGAGATGAAAAGGAGAGATGAAGCAAGAAGGGCGGAGAGGGGGCCTTTCTCTGCAGGCCTGGCTGGGCAAGCAGCAAGGCAGGCAGGAAGCCAAGCACAAAGCTCCATTTACGCTCAGATGCCCCCCCCCCCACACACACACACACCTTCTTGCTTTACAGACTACACGTCAGCTCAGCCAGATGTACAGTTCTGAGTAAAGATCACCTAGGGGGAAGGTAGAGAGGGAGATTTCTAGACCTGTTTCACCTACAGTCATGTCTTTCCTCTACACCGCCACGCCGCCTTTTTGCGAATGCCTCAATTTACTGCTTTCATCTAACTCGATCCGGTCTGAGACGTTAACGTTGCTTTATGTTAAAGACCCCCTCCATCTCTCTTTGTCTGTCTTTGTCACCTTCTTTCCTTTCCATCCTTCTCCCGCCCTCTCCAGGATTTCACTTTGCATATTCCATTTGCTGCTTGTTACCTTGAGCAATGATTCCATTTGCTTCCGAAAACAGTGCCCCATTTATTTAGTTGGGGGTTGGAGGGAATGGGGGGAAAAAAATAATAAAAAAAATAAATAAATAAAAACTTTTGCTCTTGTCATCTCATCTGCCGTCAACCATTTTTCAGTTATTACTAGTAATATTCAACACGGGAGGTTGAAAAGTATTTGACAATGCTTTCAGCTATTTGCCAAACAGAAAGCTAAAATGGATGTCACTTAGTTTCCCTCAACCTCAAGAAACGCACCTTTTCTTTTTCTTTTTTTTTATTCTTTACGGTCCATCAACCCTCGTTTGATCCTCTTGAGTGCATTAAGCATTCACAAATAAAGAGGACGCGGAAGGGAATATATAAACAACCGTACTCCACCGCCTCCATTCTCGCCAATGCTCCTGTCACTTTGAAGCCAGACATCTGCTGCATTTTTACGTTTTTTTCCGGTTTATTCATTGTATGTTTACCCTCTTACCACCCACATGAGATGACTTTATATTTCAAAGTTTAATAAGGTACGTGTGCGTGTGTTAACATTTCAAATTGAACCATTTAGATTGATTCCATTGTTTTGTTTGTGCAGGGTCAGCAGATGAAGGCAAAGGACAGAAGCTGGAGCCATCAGGGGCCCAGGACAGCATCGGCGACTAGGTGAGTCTTCCTACCAGGCGGGGAAACGGACAGAAGGTAAAACTGTGAGACACTGAGTTGCTTCATTAACCTTCATGTACTATACATTCAGAAGCGGGCGGGTTAGTTTGATCCTGCAGGCGTTTCTAATATCTTGGCATGTATTTTCAAATGGCACATCATCCGTTTTAAGGAGTCCGTGTATGTTACCAAACGTGTTGACGTGTAAAAAAAAAAAAAAAGTGTATGTTACTTGGCTGGCGAAATAGCATCCTCTCAACTGTCAGAGTGCCTCCGCAAAATCCTCCAACTTGAAAACCCACATTTAACATGACAGTGGCAGACATCTTTGTGGGTCATAGTTTGAGACACTTCCACTTAAACATGGTATCATCAGACACAGACGAGTACTCGACGAGACGTGTGGTTTAAATGTCAGAGAAAACCGACTTCAGACTAGTTCACTTCCTCCTTAGGAAAGGAAAACCTAGCACCAGGCATTTCAATAATTTATATAGCTAAAAGCTTGCTACAGGAGACGGGAGTATAGAGATTATTCATGCTTGTTAACATCCTGCAGAGCAGACATCTTGGCTCTCAAAGAACCCTAATGGAAAGTGGGGTTATATCAGGCTTTTCAAATTTAGCAGACAGGCCTTCTACCCCAAAAGTGTGGGTGACGATGGGTGTGTCACAGCAGGCAGCGGCTGACAGTATTTCATTATGGAAATTGCCACATGTTTTGAGATTTGACGGCCGAGTTTGAAGCTGATGAAACATCAGATGAGAATATGAAAGATATTATCCCTCTTTCCCTTGAATTAGTCACCGCGCTCATCTTTGCTGTACTGAATATAATAATGTATCGACTAATCGCACACAAAAATCAATTTGCATCACTTTTCTACAAACTTGTTTGGTCGTAATTAGCGAGCAGCCTCTCATGGCTTGGGAACTTTCTCAAGATCATTAGATGCATTAAGGATGACCCTGCAGTATCCAATTAATCTCGTAGAAAATTACCTTTGAGTGCACGAAGATCAAAGCTGCTAACATTAGCACCCCTCGACTACCTGGCTCTGACTCTCTTCATTTTTATAACTTTAAGTTCCTTCTGGTGTAACCGATGGAATAATAAATGTTATGCTCTGCCATATATTGCACTCACACCAGCCAAGTATCCCCTTTAGAAAGGTGGCCTTTGAGTAACTTG
>JASGAT010345303.1:0-15497 GCA_030220025.1 Chelon auratus | reverse complement strand
TTTTTTTTTTAAACTCGAGGTGGTTTTCTTCATTGTCTGATATTCATGAGACTTTCTTCAGCTGGAATAATGTCGTGCTGGAGTAGAAGCTCCTGGTTTCCACTGGTGTTTGGAGCTGCGCTGGTTGTTCTCACAGCTGGTAGTGCTGGACCTAACCAGGACAGGAGGCAGCCTCAGACGTCCTCCTGCTTTGGAGGCTTTGATCTCTACTTTGTTTTGGACAAGTGAGTTAGCTTCCTGAACACACATTGCCTGATACACTTACAGTCAACAGATGATAAGGATGGTTTCTGGCATGTGAAAATCTGTCCATGTGAGACACCCTTGTCGATGCGATGGCTTGAATGAAAACAGTGTATTCATTTTTAGATTTCACATTTGCTATCCTGCACTGTATTTATCTCCAGTGATTGAGCGCGACTTGAAGCTCCACTAACACGTCTCAAAATGTGACATCATGACTAAATGCTTTGTGAAGTGGATATGCATCATTTTATGCTGATGTTTTTCTTCTCCCTGCAAAAATCATCGCGTGTGCCCAAATGTTTTACGATTCCACCACCACTTCTGTCATCATTACTCCTCTGGTGTTATGTTTTCATGCAGGAAAATGGGTGAGCTGATGACACAATGCTCAGATAGGCCTACATTTCAGCATGTGTCTACAGATGGTAGTGGTTAGTGGTGCGCGAGGGGTTTTCGTCAGTCAGCTGCAGATGCACACAGTCTGCACACGCTATAAGCAATTATATCATATACCGTTGAGATTTTGCTGCCATTTAGAGTTTCTGCAACATTCTGTTTGATCATCCTCTTGGACCTTTGACAAAGTCTGTATATCTTAAGTGGGAGCCAGGATGTTTGGCTTTCCAAAGGGAAAATAATTTGGATGCATTGGTCTTGATTTAGAAACCATGTTTATCTGACCTAGATTTCAGCTGTCTTGGTGTTTTCTTTCAGCAGTGCTGCTTAGGCACCTGACTAAATGCACCATGTTGCTTATAGTATTTGTTTTATAGAGTAATGACTTTTAGTTTCTTATTATTTTTGTAGATATCTGTACAAAATACATGTTACATCTGTTTGAAACTGTTTTTTGAGCGTTTTCATGCTCTACACATTTAGGCAAAAAAGGAAAAATTAGCAATTCCAGTAGAGTTTCCTGACAAGGATTTGTAAGGGAAGAACGTCCGTAGTTAAATAAGCACAAATCTCGTCTAGCACTGAGAAATAACTTGTTGCCTTTGGACCGTAACAGAGTACTTACCACACGACATTTGTGTTTTGCAAACCTGGCTTAAAATTATTTGTTATTATTATGTGTTTCAGCACAAGCCAAAAAGTTTGCCAACAAGAACAAATTCATCCAGCTCATTAAACCCATCATTTTTCTTATTTGAAGGACGTGAATCGAGAATTTCTGTAGCTCCACTGTTTAGACAGCCCCTGCCTCCAATGGTGGAGGTAGATTTTCCAGTGGTCCTACGGTACGTGTCAGTGCCAGGTCCTGGCGCACTGCTGGAAGCTGTCAGTGTTAACCATGTTTGAATTACACAGATTTACGTGTGACCTGGCAGCTCATATGCAGCATCAGTCCACAGCATTACCTGTTTATTTTATCTGCTTTTGCTGCTCTTATTCCAGGCCAACCTAACCTTGCTTTCTAGCAGTGATGTTCTCCACCTGCCCTCGCTTTCCTCTCACGGTCTCCGCCTTCTCTTCTCCTCCTCCGCTCTCTCATCTACATGTCTGCTCTGCCTTTCTCCATTTGGTCCAGATGTTCCAGTGTTTCAGTGCAGTTGGCTCAGCTGTCGGTGCTGGGACCCGTGTCACAGTAACAATGGAAAAATGTGTGTTTGAGAAATGGGTGGCTCCTAAAAACACATTTTAAATGGAAGACACTTTGATAAGAATCAGCAGTGACACACAGACGAAAGGAATACAAGCTCATGAAGTGGTGACGTGCATGCTGTTATTGATGCAACTAATTGGATAGATAGATACTAAGACGTTGCTCTTCTAAAGTTTTAATCCTGTAATCTTCAATTCCTTGCAATAATAGGGCAGTATACAATCAGACTGTGGGGCTATTGCCATGGCACTGAGTAAAAACATGAAGGAAAAATGTGACGAGCAACAGCTCAGTTCTGAGTTTCCTGGAAAAAAAGGGAAATGAGTGCAAGACGTTTAACGGCTACACTGACCTAGTTGTGATTGCACAGCTGGTTGCATGAAGGTTTAATGGGAACACTGTGATTATTAATAACACAGAAATAATTGCAAGTGCACCAAGAGAAGAGTTTAACAGTAACCCAAGAAGTGCAGCATCACTGCTACTCACTGGAGTAAACAGCTGTGCTGTCGAGAGCGTTGGTCATGCAGAATTATTCTGAAGGCACTTCTGTTCAGCTGTTCCCTTTATAAACAGTCAACTCCATGGACTGATTACTGAGAAGGGCCTACTAGGCACAGGCCCAGCGGCCAAAAGATTCAGAGGCGATGACTACAAAAGAGACACAATATGGAATACAAAGAGAAGCAAATCTTCTACAGTGACAGTAAAATGACTACAAATAACATGGCTGCATTCTTTAGCCATAAGTCTTGCTCCTGCCCTAGGCGCCTCTGTCAGAGACAAGGTCATGCACTTTAAATGCACTGTGATTAAATAAGACACTTTTATTTTTTTTATTTTTCTTCTCAGGTCGGGGAGTGTGCAGAATCACTGGACTGAAATCTATCACTTTGTGGAACATCTAGCTCATAAATTCATAAGGTAATATAAATGTGAATGTGGGAAACATGCTACAAGAAATGATTTCTGATATCACAGAGTGTGCTTTTGTCTTCTCCTTGCTCCAGCCCACAGTTGCGGATGTCGTTCATTGTGTTCTCCACCGAGGGACAGATCTTAATGAGCCTGACAGAAGACAGGTGGGAGCAGATCCACAAAAAAAAAAAAAAAAATGGTTTTAATCCGTTGCTTTTCTATCATCCAGCTGAGTGTAATACCAGATTTCTGCAGAGGTCACACGCAGTTGTGAGCTATAATTTTTATGATCAAGAAGAGGGTCCAAACAGATACTTTCCCTTCCTGTGATCTGTCTGCTGTGTCGCCGGTCTGGACGACTACTTAATCATGTGGCTTTTGACACAATGCAGACAGTTTATGTGTCTTATCTTTCCTCTGTGTCTCAGCAGCCACAAAATCTTTTCACAGTTTCAGAGCTCTTCTTCTACAAAGGACTCGCTTCCTGGATTTCTGCATGACAGTGTGACGAGCCAATACGCTTTAGTACTGTTTCAGTTCATTCATCTGATGGTGGTGTTTTCTAAAAATGCTGGAAACCATTATCTTGTTACCAAGACTCATAGTCTCTGGTTTTAGTCAAACAAATGAATCTCACAAAATAAATGTGTCAGTTTGAATAGATTATCAACAGCCCTTGTCTTCTGTTTGTCTGTGCAGGGAACGCATTCGCAAAGGTCTGGAGGAGCTCCATGGGGTTCGTCCGGGGGGTGATACTTTCATGCATGAGGGCATACTGAGGGTAAGCAGCCTGCGTGTTCAACTCCGAGCTGGGACCTGCTTTATCTCTGGTCTGGCTCCAGAACAAACAGCATACAGTGCAGAGCACTGGATGACTGCTGTGTTAGAGATGGGAGTTCTTTCATTCACTGCATGCTACCAGGTAGTTAATTCACTGTTTGAATCCAGCTTGTCTGTGTTCACAGGCCAGTGAGCAGATATACTACGGAAACACAGAAGGTGTGTATTGCTCGTCTTTGCTTGGATAGGAAGACACAGTCAAATCCCCTAGCGTAGGTTTTTATGAATGTATCACTGATTTTGTCTGTTTCTGTGGGTATTTGAGAAGTAGTTTCCAACTTGGAGGACACCCAACATGGTCATAAGGTACATAAATGATGTGTTCTCAAGATGAAAAAAAGGTCGGAGAACAAACTGTAACATCTGTCTATTAAAACAACTGCTTCAGGCGGATGAATTATTAAAATTAAACGACCTCATGAAGCAGAACAAATCCTTTGCTTACAGTTTAAGTGAAACAAACTTCAATAACTTTGACTGGACTTGCTGGAAGTGTCACGAGCCAAACGTTTTGGCAGAAGTGATCCAGTTCATGTCATGATCATACATCGTAGATGCAGTTTAGATGACAGTATATACTGTGAAAGAAACTGTGAGTTACTACAATGATTAGACTTTGCATCTTATAACAACAAAATAATATAGATTTAATGAGTGAAATCACATCAGGGGTGATCACATAAGTTTTTGTCTGCAGATTATCGCACTGCCAGCGTTATCATAGCTCTGACAGACGGAGAGCTGCACGAGGACCTTTTCTACTACGCTGAGAGAGAGGTGAGAGACAAAAAGAAAAATGAAATGGGTCACATAAATTCTAACTCAGTGAAACGTGTGACGGAGCAGATGAAACGCTGCCACTTTGATCCTCCGGTGTTAGATGGGTCAGTGTGTCTGTCAGATTTAGAGCCGTTCTAACATCTGTGGCGGGATATAATGATTTATGTGCTCTTCAGACCATTCAGACACTCCAGGTGGAGATGTGTGAAAGCTCTGAGTGGCTTCAAAAATATGTTGACACCAGGGATGAAGTAGAGATGATGTTTCCGAGCTGAAAACTTCCTTCTTGGAAGCCATGGGAAGACTTATGCAGTCATTTATTGTCAACACTTAACTCAGGCATGGTTACTTGGAAAATTAGTTGTTTTTTTTCTGTTTTGCCATTCAGGCATCTGTGTAATGTTAATGTTATTCAGTGGAAGACGGTGTTGCCCAACCTCTTGTTAACCCTGTCAGAGGCCAGACAAACACGAGCTATGACTATGTTTTGGAGGATGTTGTGAAATGCAGAGGTGTAATTGAACCCAGGTGTTGAGCTTCTTCCTGTTTTTGTGTGCATCTGTGTGCATACCTGGCAGGCCAACCGCTCCCGAAGTCTCGGTGCCTCAGTTTACTGCGTGGGGGTGAAGGACTTCAATGAAACACAGGTGCGTGTTTTCAGATTTTTGGCCTCAGCCTTAAAGTGTGATGACATCCGAGCAAGTTTCGGAAGTCAAAACTGTGTTTTGAACGCACTGAAACCAGTTTTTATTGCTGCTTTATATTACATAAAGTCAAAATGTTAAAATGTTATCTGTTAAAAGTATTTACACAACTATAAGACATACAAATTAGCCTTCACACTACCAACTCGGTTCCTGGAACTGAAGTGAACACATGCTGGTGAGCCAAGTATTTGAACAAAGAAAATTTATTTTATACAACAACCAAAGTGTTTAGTGGCCTGACCAATGCAATGTCAAGTTAAGAAACCTACTTCTCTCCATTGTTTGATGGTAATCAAAATAACAAGGAAATTAGGTTTTCTTAATTTCATTCTCATGAACTGTCTTTATTTCATCACGTTTCCTACAAGTTTAACCAATTACTAGTCTGGCTAGATAATTTAATTTTAGAGATTTTTCAGAAGAAATCTGTTCAACTAGATTGAATAGAATTTGTGGATGAATAAGTGTGACTGTAACAATTTGTTTCCTCTACAGCTGGCAAAGATTGCTGATAGTAAAGATCACGTCTTTCCTGTAAATGATGGATTCAAAGCCTTACAAGGAGTCATCGATTCAGTAAGCATTTCACACACAAGTTTACAAAGCACAGATGCTGATTAGATTATCAAATATTTCTTGCTATAATTATGGCCTACAGAGAGATGAAAGGTCCAAGTAAATAATTTAGCTTTTATGGACTTGCTATAATCCCTACCATCAATTCTCCTTTAATCCATCAGCACACTGGTCAAATAACAGGAACAAGGCGAAACAGGTTTAAATTACTTCATTCATGGATCCTGTCCAGGTCATAACTTCAGGAAATCTTGCTGTGACTTTCCTGCTTTTGATCTGTACGACTGACATTGGACCTGACGTGACCAAAGTATGTGCTGTATTTCTTAACACCAGCCTCAGGCATTTCCACTTAAATCTGAGGACTTTCTAGCTCGAGGAATGAAAAACAGTCGGTTATGAAGGTGCTGCTGTCACAGGAATACGAGGTTTGTCGAGCTGCGATAAAGCTCAGGCAGCTGACAGTCATCTGGAGCAGATTAACAGCAAAAGGTGTCACTTCTCATATGTGAGCGGGCCAGTGGGTCATCAATCAGCCTTCTTCATCTTCAGGGTTGAAGCAACATAGTGCAACACACTTGCAGATGACGAATGAGGGCAAATGATAACTTTAGGGGGTGAACAGGTAATCAAGAAAGACATAAAGGTGGCTGAAAAAATAGATTACCGGAACAGACAGACAATCACACTGTGAGAATGAGGACAACACAAATTATGATGCTTTTCTCATCATCTCCTCAGATCCTGAAGAAGTCCTGCATTGAGATCTTGGCAGCAGAGCCCTCCAGTATCTGTGCAGGAGGTACGACAAGAAAAAATTAAATATGTATTGTATTTTCTTCTTTAAAATATGCTAAATAGTTATGAAGGTGTAACCCCTCATTTGCCACATAGAAAGCACACAAATTTGTTGGGTGACAAAACCATAAAAAATGTAAGTACTTATAATTTGGGTATAATTCATAGTTGTATGTGCAACATAAGAACAAATGTTCATTTTGTTTGCAAATATGTCACTGACGTGTTAGGATATCTATTTTCATGACCTCACTTATCATTGTACAGTATTTGCCAACATGTCAGACACTTACACTGTGAATTAAAAGTGCTATCAAACTGGATTAACTGACAGATTCAACGTTTTGCAGCTGGGATATATGAAACCTAAAAGACAAATAATGTGTAATTTACTGTAGCAAACATCACCAGATCAACGTCAAACTTAACAAGCAAATGAAAACATTATGGTAACGTCAACGGCAGCATATTGTGCCAGATATATCTGGTACCCAGACACTAGGCCAGCTTAACTGTTAAGGATGTGTTGGCAGTGCTGGGTTCATGAAGATCAACAATATGCTACGCAAGTTTGTCTTTTGTTTTTTCTTTTCTTTTTTAAGCAAGTTATTTCATTTTATTTAATGTCCATGTTTCTCTTCATTTTTCACACCAGAGTCTTTCCAGGTGGTGGTGAGAGGAAATGGATTCCTCCATGCCCGAAATGTGGACAAAGTCCTGTGCAGCTTCCGGATCAACGACACCCTAACTAAGAGTGAGTGAAAACATAGCCGAAGATCGCTGTAGTGTGAACCTGTGTTGTCTCTGATTCACGACACACACTGGTGCTTGAACTGATACACACTGACTCAAAGGTGATCTCAGATCACGTGAAATAAAAACAGCTGGGAGCTGCCTGAAGAGTCCAAGAGCATGCTTATAATGTAGCAACCCACACATACAGCATACCTACTTAACATGAAGAAACTTGGCAAAATGCTCATCATGTTGAGCCAAAGCTTCACTTTACTGGCATTAATCTTGGTACAGGTAATGTAAGATGTTATGCTATGGTTCTATAGAGGTTTTGGATTGCCATTGTATCACCCCAAAGACATATTTTTGTATTTTCAGTTACACTTTACTTTATTATGTATAAAACAATAAACACAAACCCGGTAGTTGCTGAGATATACTACATACTATATTATTTTAGATATGGCATTTTTTTATGGCAGTTTCCCAAAACTCCAACACCTCACAGGCACACATCTGGAATCCTCTGTGATCCAACAAGCGTCCTTCTCTTACTGGTATCGTGACGTTTTTGGTTTACGTCCGGTGAGTTGTCTTTCTTCTACACATTGTGTAGTTTTAACACCAGGACAAAACAACCATGAGAGAGAACCAGTGACACACATAAAGCAGAGGCAGAAAAAAAAATGGTATTTTAGGGAGCAGCTAGTTTCCCCATGGTGTTTACTAGCAGCTTACTGTAACAGTTTTAAAACCTCTTCCTGCTAAGCACGCCACATTAGCTGCAGGAGGTGCTGGTCTAATTACAAAGATTTTCACCAGGGCCGAGGCATAAATTAAACCTCAGAGGAAATTAAATTCCTCTGAAGTGAAAATGAGGACCAGATATGTGTTCAGAATATCTTCAGGTTTAACTTTTTGTTTTTCTTTAAACCATCCAAAGTTGACATCTTGCTTAAATCCATATCTAAAAGATTTTTTTCTCTGCATCCATCAAATACTCACCATTTCTCTGTATCATAAATGTTTCTGCGTGATACAACATCCAACTTACTGCGCTGCGGACATGGAAGCAATTTGTGTGAAATGATCTCCTCATGTCAGTCCCATTATACTTCTCCTCCGCTCAGATTCATTCTCTTCCCTAGACTATTTACACACAATCCTCTGGAGACGGGGGTGAACTTTAAATGAAAATAATAAGGCCATGGTCTGCTCGCCTGTGGATAAATACATTACGGTCTTAAGGGAAAACCATTTCTCATATACTGTAATACACCCTCACTGACTCCTCCTCAGCCTTCTTCATACTTTGCGGATATGGTTAAAAGGAAAGAGGCAAGATGCAGCAACATATGTTAAGCAGATGAATCAGTGTTTGAGTTTGTGTCTCCAGGAAAAGAATAACGGCAAATACAGTCAGGCTAGTTGGGAACTGGCAGGTTCACTACCGAGCTATCCACTGTCTTACTGACAGATGTTGCAGGCGACAGCTGTGTGAATATCGGGAGACAAGAGTTGGATAAAGAAAATCAACCTACCAGCACCTCAAAAACATAAAAATTAGCATGTTATATAATAGAGAGCTGCCAACTTGCATGGGAAACTCATAGCAAAGCAAAATGCTGTTAAAAAAAAAAAACATTCCTAACACCAATATTTTGCATGTGATTAAACTACGAAAGTAAAATCATAGGAAATGTTTTGGGTATTTTAAGACAGAGCCAAGCTACGTCTTTTCCCTTGTTTTCCAATCTTTATGCTAAGCTAAGCTAAACATTTCCTGGTAGCAGCCTAATATTTTACTGCACTGTAACATAGGTATCAATCTTCACATCTTACTCTTGGCAAGAAAGCCTATTGGAGCTTGTTCCAAAAAAATGACCCACTGAAATAACAGTGAGTTCTTCGGTGAGTCAAACCTACTAAAGTTTCCCCAGAATCTACTGTACTTTGACTGTGACGATGGTGCATCTCATTAACCAGTCTCTCGAGTATTGTAACTGTCACCATCTTAAACACTCACTCATTAAATAATTTACCGGATGAAGCTGAACTCTTGGCATTTGTCTGCACCTCACAGTAAAACATGACCTCTCTTTGTGCTTGGGGAGAAAACAGTCCAATAAAACATCATGACACATTCTAGGGGAGGTTGCCAGAATATCCCTCCTCAAGGGACTTCACTGTGGAAAACAGCAGATAATCAGGTCTTGTGGATTTGTCTCCTTTGTCCTTTTGCTTTAAACATATAAAACTATTCGCAGTGCAAGGTGGAGGCAGAGATGAACTCTGATATCTGGCCCAGCTTGTACATGGCGTGGAGCTGTTTTTGGCAGCACAGATCCTCCATCTCCCCCTCCCAGAAAAGAGCAGCCACTTGTGTTGTTTCCCTCAGTTCTGAGGTATGCTCTCCTCCTGCCAGGATAAGCAGACAGGCCTGGGTGACGATGCTTGTTGGAGCCCCTTCTCCAACAGCCAGCTGGACGAGGCGAGGACCTAGATTTTGCTTGAAAAACAAAAACTGTGATGAAATCGCTTATACTGGTGTTTCTATAAACCATTTGTTGTGCAGAAACAACAAACAAGTTTGAAAGCTGAGTTACAGGAAAGGTTGTGACACCTTCTGTTACTGTCCAATATGTATTGAACGGAAATTAAGTCAGGTGGCGTTAAGCAGACAATAAACAGCGGCGAGTTAGATAACACCCCTTGACAATAAACTGATCACAGCGTAATCCGGCTGAACAATGACATGACATGAAATGAAAGGTGACTCAGGTTATGATTTCTGGGCAGAACATCCCGCAACGTGTCTCTGAATATTATCGACTGTTACCGCAAGACAAGTCTGGAACGTTTAGCTGAGAAAGGCAGACGTTTTTATGACCCATGTCCATCTGCTTCTCTAGTGGTGAAGCCACTGATTGTGGAAGATACGTATCTCCTCTGTCCTGCACCAGTGCTCCAAGATGAGGGGATGTAAGTCCAATGCTCAGTTTAAATCAAAGTGAAGTTTCATATGACATCATTCAGTCTGATATGTTTTTTTTCTTTGTCTTCTTCAGGGCGGCCAATCTTTATGTCAGCATGAATGAAGGTCTCAGCTTCATCTCCAGCTCAGTCACTATTACCACTGTGAGCTGTGTGAGTACAGTTTAATGTAGCAGCATTAAGTGTTTAGTTTACCACGGCGCATCCCAACAGTAAAACAAGAACAGATAGCAAGCAAGAGAAAATGATCCAAAGAGTACAATCAAAAACTTAAGATGTCAAAATGATGAATGCAGTTTAACTGAAGTATTTCAGCCTCAGCAGAATCATTGGAGGAGAGGAGAAACTTGCACATAGCCTTCAGTTTACATGTAGTTCAGTCTGTGTTGACGTGTCTGTCTCTGTTATAGTCTGATGGGACCATCCTGGCCATAGCTCTGCTCATCCTGATGCTGCTCCTGGTCTTGGCTCTCCTCTGGTGGTTCTGGCCTCTGTGCTGCACTGTGGTGAGTTCTCTGAAGCACGAAAGAAATAATAATGCAGACACACACAACCTGATTTTATATTCTAGTCTAACATTTCTGGATCTTAGGTGGCTTTTATGCTCTTTTGGAACGCAGTGCTTGCAGACTATACGACACAAAGAAATGTCTTATGCACCGTAAGGTGTCTTATTAACCTAAACAACACTCCCATGGTGAGAAGGGTCTGTGGGTCAATAAGGGCGTATTGCCCTTTTGGGTCTTTGCAGCTGAATATAGGTCGAGTCCATCAGGTGAACATGTGTTTAAGTAATTATGCTGCTGTTTCCAAAGGTCACGGCAGTCGACCTCCACATTTCAGCTCCAATACTCACTGAGTATATTCACTGGAAGAAGCAAAGAATTCTTCCATCAATAATGGCTCTGAGTAATTAGAATATCCAGCTAGTGATGTGGAAATGAAAGTGCATGTAGCATGAATGTTTGGGGTTGATGTCTTTGTTACTATGAGATGTTAAGAAGAAAGACAACTTACCAGACGTAAAATGTTCAATAAAACAGTATTTTTATGAATGCCATCTGCTCTGGATACTGTAAAAAGAGCAAATGCTTTAGGAAAACACATGTCTGTGCCATTATTTACACAGTGGTCCAACTGCCAGCATCACAACATTTCAACAAACTCCCTTGTTAGTAGTTGTCCCCCGTCAAAAATCTGTATTCCTCCTCTCAAAACGAAGACCATGGTGTCTCTTCTCAAAATCCATTCCAATGTTTCCAGCGCTGGAAACTGGAAGGCTGAGAACTGCCAGCGAGAGATGTCAGCTTTTACAACATGGCTCGCTCTCCCTTCACTTTGTCTGTTCGTGTCCATTTGCTTGCAAATTCAAGACTTCACAGCAAGCGTGTTTAGGAAAACGACACTCCGTTGCCATGGAGAATCGTCTTGTGCTCCAGGATTTGGAGGAGCGCGCAGGAAAATCACAAATCAGAATCACTTAATTCGCCAAGTGCGTTCAGTATAGAGGAAACTGTCTTTGTTGCACTGGTGAAAAAACACACTGACAGTACATCTGGTAACATATAGGAAGACAAAAGGGATACAAGGGGACAAAAACTGGAAATAGACGTATGAAAAGTTAGAATCAGATAAATAGGAAAAAAATAAAGTATAAATACTATAAACTTTTATGAGTAACAATGTGCAGCAAAGAACCCAAAAGCACATAATAGAGCATTTATGAGCCTGTTGCTCTTCTCTTCTCTTAATCAACAACCTCAGGCCAAAAAATCTGGATAGCAGATTTCTAGGTCAGCACATTGCTCTTGTAAGTAATAGAGACGAAGAGGAAAAAACAATTCCTCTGGCATGTGTTGTTGTGTAACCATCTTGTTGCACACAGAGAAAACTTTGCTCTGACATGGAGATCATGCAAAAATACCTTCTGACACAGATGTTTGTGACTTCTGTCATCTTGTGATGCATTGCACACCTTATTTTTTCTTCTCATGCAGTCTGCGTTTTCTGTTTTTTTTTTCCCCCTCCACAGATCATCCATGAACCCCCACCCCCGGTTGTGGAGGAGAGTTCGGTACGATCTACACCATCTCTGTTTCTAATGAAAAAAAGAAAGAGAGGCCATGAGTTAAGACTTTGAGAGCTGCCAGTGTTTAGTTTGTGTAATTGTTCGAGTTTACACTGAGCATTTAAACCTCAATGACCATGTGGCGTCACTCACTGACTCCCTGGCTTAAAACCCTCTTCAGTCATTTTACAATCCAACAAACGTGATGTAACTCAACGCCTTCTTAGAGTAATAATGAAATCCCATCTTTTGCAGTTTCCCCCATATTTTTCCTGGTTTTCAAATTACAGCTTTTTGGATTAAATATAATGTGAAATTAAACCAACTGATAACATCATTTAACATGGATCTCTTGAACAAATGGATCCAAACCCATGAGTAAACTCATGTGATTTAAGCATATTTTAACGACCCCGAAACAAAATGCAGTAACGGCGAGTCTACATGCCAGTGTGGCAGACATCAGGCTGCGTTTATTTGCATCAAATTAAACTAGAAAGTACGGTTTAACTGGTGATTTTATTCCAAAAGCACACTCCAGTGGGAGCCACGGCCTTAAAGACAATTTACAGCCGTCATTATGGTTTCCTCTGTTTGACATTCTGATAGATTATGAGTCAGACAGGGTGAATTAAAGAGCTGAAACATCACAAGTTCAGCCAGTGTGCTTTGTAATTTCCTCTCATCTAAGAAATGGAGCAGAGAGGATAAAAAAGAGGGCTGGGGAGGGCAGACAGAGAGGTATTGCCAGGCGTATTTAGTTTGTACATATTTATTGAAAATAGAGAAATAAACAGAAAAAAAAGTTTAATTCCGCTTTTACTGTTACTTAGTTGTTGTCGATTAGCCTGACAAAAGGCTCACTATTAAGTATATGAAATCTACTTTCTGTTGCTCCTCCGTAGGATGACGAGGACTTTGAAGCCCCTAAGAAGAAATGGCCGACTGTAGATGCCTCCTACTACGGAGGAAGAGGAGTTGGGGGAATCAAAAGGATGGAGGTGAGGTGTAAACAGGTTTACTGCTGCGGTTGCTACAAAGACAACTCTGACGCCTCCCAACATTACGCCTCCAGAGAGTTCGATGACACCAGAGCTCTGAGTCAGACTCACTAGACTAAACATTTGTTTTTAATGTAAAACATCAGAGGTCGTTTGTGTCAGCAGAATAAACCAGTGACTCTCCACACTCCGTGTCATCAGGTTCGTTGGGGTGAGAAAGGCTCCACTGAAGAAGGAGCAAAACTGGAAAAGGCCAAAAATGCCAAAGTGAAGATGCCTGAGCAGGAGTTTGTGCCACCTCCAACAAGGGTTCTCAACAATGGCATGCACAAACCCCCAGGGCCACGCAAGTGGTACTCACCCATCAAGGTACCAGAGTGAATCACCAGGTGGAAACTGTCTGGGGAATGTGTTTTCCCTGCAGATGCATTGCTGACAACAACTACAGCAGTTAACAGTTAGTTTCAGCTACTAAGTAAGAAATACTGGAGGACTTGTGATGTATTTGTTCAAGCGGTCCATAAATATGGCTCAGCTTACATTTAATTTCTGAAAGCATTCATGATTGTTTAATAGTTCTGCAGGGAGAGATGCATTTTTCAGCTGTTAGCATGTGTGCTGCATAAAATACAAAATCTGCAACAAATTACTCCAAACTAATCTGGCTGAGGACACATAACCGAACGTATTGTTGAAATGCCATAGTAGAATGAGATGTGTTAAGGTAATAATGCTTAGGTGACTACTGGCACACAGTCCCTTCCTCCAGGGCAAGCATGGGGTTAAAGAAGTCATTCTGAAGCCTTCCCAGTCAGCAGGGGATTGCTAATAGAAACCAGACTCCTGTTGGACTGACCTCCACAGAGAAGGGCTGCAGAGCCAGCAGTTTTGTGAGGAAAAACAGCTGCAATTTCTGCTCTTATCCTCAAAGTATTTGCTGTTTTTAAAAACTATGAAGAGACCTTTCAGCTTGAATGGCAATAGGAATGAGATGATACTGGTTGTTTTATTGCAGTTGGAGTTCAGTGTACAGTTTGGAACTTTGTTTGTGAAGGCCTTGGATAGAAACAAAAGGGTCGATGCTGTTTTCCCTTAAGAAAGCAAGAAGTCACCTCCCTTTAGAATTCAAGATTTCTGCCAAAGTGATGTTTTGATTTTTCCTCTGTTTCCATAGAGCAAACTGGATGCATTGTGGGTCCTTTTAAGAAAAGGCTATGACCGCGTGTCTGTAATGAGACCTCACCCAGGCGATAAGGTAAGAGGAACTAAGTATGCTGAGAAAATCAACCATCCGTAGACAATGAATTGTGCACAGAGAGACTCATGGGAAAACCTGCAGTTAGTTGGGACTTAGGCTGCTGCGTCTGGAATGTAAAGACGTCTGGTGAAGTCATCACGAAAAAGCAAATGTAATTCCTGACAGGCCAGCTGTAGTGGGGTAACAGTGGGATGACCTATTCAGCTGGCAGCTGACATGTGGTTTGAGACTGTGGGAGCTGAAAGTGGTGAAAAAAAAATCACTGAGGGAGTTCTGTATATGATAATCCCTAACCACAAGACCTTATGTAATGCATCATATTTCTCTAAGTAAGACAGAGAATTGTGCTGACATAAGACCTCATGGTCGGAAAATATGTAAATCCACTCCACTACATTCAACAAGTATTTAGCATCATTTCCATGTAAGGTTACTTTGTTCATGAGTAATCCACACTGACAACATTGAAACACAACATTAAAACCACTTACAGGAGAACTAAATAACATTGATCATCTTGGGGCAATTCAATGTTCTGCTGGGAAACTTTTGGACCTGGCATTCGTGTGAATGTTACTTAGACATGTACCACCCACCTAGACCAGACCAGACACCCCCACCCCACAGTAATGACACTCCTCGATGACAGCAGCCATCCCCAGCAGGATCAGGGGAACAACTTAGAAAACATGAAGAACAGCACAAGGTGTTGACCTGACCTCCATATTCTCTAGATCCCAAACTGATCAAGGGGATGATCTGTGGGATGATCCACAGAGGCCCCTCCCCTCAACACATAGGACCCAAAGACCCCCACTAACAACATTCTGTTACCAGACACCACGGGACACCCTCAGAAGGCCCAAGTCCATTCTCTGATGAGTCACAACTGTTTTGTGCCCAAGGGAGACCTACACAATATTAGGAAGGTGGTCATAATGTTATGCCATCTATTGTAGATGAGCATTTC
>JASGAT010345301.1:0-34959 GCA_030220025.1 Chelon auratus | reverse complement strand
ACATAATTGTGAAATACTGTATCCTATTTCAGCTCATGGATACTTTTAAATCCCACTAGACCCCTTTGTGTTTTGCAGTTATCTCTCTCTAACCTCTCGAGTGTTGTTGAGCTCGGCCTCCAGTTCTTCCCTCTGCAGCTCACTGTGGTTCAGCTCACTCTGCAGGCTCTGCACGCGCTCGGTGAGGGCGGCCACGTTTCTCTTTACCTCAGCTGACGATGCCCTGGCTTCATCCAGCCGTTCCTTAATGCCACAGAATAAACACTGCATCACCGTTCGCTTTTCATCCACATTTCACTCACTCCCCCACCCACGTTGCTCAAGGCCCACTCACCTGCAGAAGTTTTTTGTCCTGCTCGGTCAAACTTAGCGCCTTCTGCAGAGCAGCCAGGCGACCCTGTGTGCTGCACTGAGCAGCTGACGCCTCCTGCAGGGTCTGGTTGAGAGAGGTGGTCTTCTCTTTGAGAACAGATTCTCCTTCCTGAGCTCTGAGCAGAGCCTGGTTCAGCCTCTCCACCTCCCTCTGCAGCACAGACACTCGGGCTTCTCCTTCTGCCACCTGCAGTGAGTAGAAAACGATCAACCAACCACCACAACTTTAGGAGGTGATGAGTCGGAAGTTTAGAAGCTGTTTTCACTGTCTTTTGTCAAATGCAGTTCTACAAAATCAAACTAATTTGCTCAATACTTTAAATATAAACTCACATGACAACTGATTGAGAGTGTATGCATCAGTCTCAGCCTCTAATTTACAAATGTTAAAACCACCGTGTCACCGTGTCCGTGTTAGCATGCTGATGTTAGCATTTAGCTTAAAAACATTCCTGCGTAAGCATTCTGCAAGAATGACATGTCTTATGCAAATCTTTCCTTATATGTTCTATTAATTATTCTGTTATTAAAGATATTTTTCCAGGGTGACTCTTCGGTGCATAAAGTTTAACTGATGTTTACTTCTAAAGCTGATCCACATAGTTAAGGATAATCAGATCAGGCAGATGATTATCTAAACGAGTACGTATCACCCTGCCGTACCTGTTTGAGTAGAGAGTCATGGCGCTCCTGGGAGGCCTGGCCCTCAGCCTCCCGGTCTCCCAGGCTCAGTTTGAGCCTCTGCAGCTCCCCCTCCAGACTGCGCCTCCCCAGCTCCACCCTGGTGGCTCGGGCTTCAGCGGCATCGAGCGCCTCCCGCAGGCGCCTCCTCTCCGCTTCCAGGCGCAGCTCAGCGGCGCGCTGCTTATTCAACTGATCCTGCCGAGATGGAGGTCGGACAGAGGTCATGTTACACGAAGAATACACTGTTTATGTGATGAAGACGTGAGTTTGACAGATTATAGAAGCATGATCGGGAAAAGCGCTGATGATCCACAGCTGCATCCAAGCTCCAACTTCTCGTCATTAATCACTTTTTGTATTACAAGTGTCTAAAGCCAATAAAATACATTCCTACACACACATGCGGCATATAACGATTTGTCTATCTGTGCTTTATGTTGATTCACTTTGTGTCTCTGCTCCTCCTGGAGTCCAGAAGGTGAATTATTTTTGAAAGGTGCTGCTGGCATTAAAAACAGACATATGGAGACCTGGCACGAGACACCACAAGAGGTGCAGCACTGTGTGTGTGTGTGGCATCTGTTGTTATTACATGCCCTGACAGCTCACACTTGTAGATATTGCTCTACCGTTGGGTGCGACCATATGGCGATCGTGGCAGTCTAGCGGCCACTGCTGAGTTAATACGCAGAACACAAACATGCGCGTACCTGCGTGTGTTTCTTATCCGCCTCGGAGGCCTGCAGCGCTCGCTCTAAATCCCTCACCCTGTCGGTGAGAGCTCTCCTCTCTCTGTCTCCTCTCCTCACCACCTCCTCCTGCTGCTGGAGCAGCATCTGAGTGGTGGTCAGGCGCTCATCCAGGCCACGTTTACCTACGATCACACGTGAAAATGACACGGCCCTGCGTTATTTTCAGTTAAAAGCCGCTGCTTTTAAGTTGAAACCCGCCTACACAGTCCCCTCAGATTGTATATACTGTAAATACTGACCTTCTTGGTACTCCTGTAAGGTGTTTTGCATCTGCGTGAGACGACTCTGAGTTGAGTCTCGCTCCCCTTTCAGCTCCTCCAGCTCTCGCTGCAGGGCCCCCAGCTGGCATCGCACATCATCCTTCAGAAACAGCAATACACAAGGATTTGAAAAAAACACTCATCGAAAGATTATCCTCAAATTACTATGAACATTCACAGTGTGCGCCGTGCGGCTGGGCTACCCTCTCTCTCTGTGCCTCGCGCAGCTCCTGGAGGAAGTCTCTGAGGCCACTGCGCAGGGTGTCGGGGTCCAGCTCCGGCTGAGGAAGAGGAATCGGCGTATCCCCTCTATCAGGAGACACGGGGCCTGAGCCTAAAGTGTTGTCAGGGGTGCTAACGGGAAATTCTGTAAAAAAAAGAGTTGCAAGCAGTTAGGGAGGAGGTGTCCCATCATGAAAAGTTAAGATAGAGTGCTTTCTACTCAGCACCACATACAGTATGTCATTTTATAGTAACTGTATGTTGATTTTATTCAAATATTCCAGTACCTACAGTCTATAAAATACATATGTAAGCACAAAACCTACTTGTTGACGCTTTAACACTTCAGCCATCATTGATTTATTTCCCTACAAGTGCATTTTTTTTTGTCTTTTTACTGCAGCTTCCCTCTATCCTGCTTCAGTCCCGTACTCAATTCATTTTGCTATGCAATAAGTAGATTAACCCTGCACGCTTTATTCTTACCTTTGGGAGGCGACAGTGAGGGGCGCATAGGCGAGATACTGTAGTGGCGTGACGTGGTCCCGGGTGATGTGGAGCTCCCTCCCGGGCTCCTCCCCCTGCTCCCTCTGCCGCTTGCTCCGATGCCCAGCGTTCGCGTCAGCGCCGACTGGAGGCTGCTCAGACGAAACTCCAGCTCCTTCCTCCCGGCCTCGGAGCGCGACAGCTCCGCCTCGGTGGCGGCCAGCCGGCCCTGCGCCTCGCTCAGCTGCAGGCTGGACTGGGCAGAGGAGTCCTGGGCCGCCTGGGCGCGCAGGGACAGGTTCTTCGCTTCATCCTGGAGCTTCTTCTCACAGCCGCGAGCCTCCTGCAGCTGAGCGGTCAGCTCTCTCTCGCAGCTGCGCCAGCCCGACTCAGAGTCCAGCAGACGTTTTTGAGTCATGGAGAGCTGCAGTGAAAAATTAAGAATGACACACTGAAGACAGCGAGTTTACAAGAAGCCTGACATCTCCTCACTCTGCTCCATCCTCACCTCTTTCTTGAGGGAGTCTCTGGCTGTTTCAGCTTCGGCGAGCTTCTGTTTGAGGGTGAAAACCTCCTTCCCTTTCTCCTCGTCCCTCTGCTCCTCCAGAGACAAGCGAGTCTGCAGCTCAGCCACCTCCCTCGCTTTCTGCTCCTTCTCTCCTTCCAGGACCTTCAGCTGGAGCCAGAAAATAAAAAAAAACATCCTGAAACTTCCATTACGACTTACATCCAACTAACAAAGTGTGAGTATTGAAGCGACTTTCTGTTTTACAGGTTACAGAGGTGTGCAGGAGACGTGACCCCATGTCTGACCTGTCTGCGGAGCTCCTGCAGTTCTCGCCGAGCCTCAAGTCGTGACCTTTCCACTTCTCTCAGGCAGCTACGCAGCTCCGTCACCTCCTTCTGAGTGGATGAGAAGTTCTCCTCCAGCACAGCCAGCCTCTGCTCCTTCTCTTCACACTGTCGTTTCAAACTAAGAGTCCCGACACACACACATACAGTGAAAACATGTTACTGTGAGCATACTGTACGTACGCAAGCGTCTTACAGCTTTCTCATTCTGGTATTTACCCGATTCTCTCGGTTTCTGCGCTTCGCAGAGTTTCTCTCAGTTGAGTGTTTGACTGGTTAAGAGTGTCTCTCTCTTTGCTGACGTCGGAGAAGCTGCGACGCAGCTCCGTCCCCTCTCTTCTGTAGTTTTCTGCCAAGTCCTGAGTTTGGTTCAGACGACGCTCGGTCTCCAACACGTCCCGCCTCAGCTGGTCTCGACTCTCCTCAGCAGCTGAGAGAGAAGATCTGCACTGCTCTAGCTGGAGGAGAACAGTTAGACGTGTTTTATTGTCCCTTTGATTGTTGGCAGTACATCTCAAAACTGGAAAACATGACACATGTTTCTATTTGTCTTTTTATCAAGAGATACGGAAAATGTTTTTCACTACAGAATGTGCGGCTAACTTCCCTCCTAAGGCTCTTGAATGTTGTCATGCTTAACTTTTACATTTTACATTGTGTCTCGTACTGTCATCTACCTCTTTGAGAGCAACCTCAGCATGAGACCGAAGATCAGAACAAGTCTCCCGTAGACTGTGGAGTTCCCTCTCGTGAGCTGAGGCTGCATCTTCCAGCTGAGAGCGGAGCTCCAGCAGCTCGCTGTTCAGGGCCCCAACTCTGATCTGAGAAGAGAAAAAAAAAAGCAGGGAGTCAGTTTTGTGCTTTTAACAACAGTCGCCGAAAATGAATTCATATCCAGGTTATCTCCCATCACCTGTTCCTGCTCCTTGTAATGAGCTGCTTCTCTGGACAACCGCTCGGCCTCCAGGGCTACAGAAGACAGGTCAGCCTGCAGACTGGACACCCTGTCAGACAGAACCGTCTTCTCTGCCTCCTTCAGAGACAGGGCCTGGGAAGAGAGAAGACATCTGGTTACGCATGACACGTTGTTTACATGATACTATTGTATGACTCCACAGCAGCGCAAACACATCCGACCTGTTGTTTCTCGGTCTCAGCCTGCAGCAGACACTGATCTCTGTCGTGCTGCAGACCCCTCAGTTCATCCTGCAGCTCCTCTCTTTCTCTCTTGGCTCTGTGGAGGTGATCCTCCATCTCCTGCCGGAGTTTCCTCAGGGCGACCTCGTGCTCCATCAGCAAGCTGTGCCGTACGACCTCCTGAGAAACAAATTAGCAGAGAGCACAAACACTGATTAGAAAGGTACCAACAGAACAAGTGAAAGTAAGGATGTGAACCCTCTCACCTTCTCTGAGACCAGTCTCTCCACCTCCTCCTGATGCTCAGAGATGGTCTTGCGTAAAGCCTGCTGAGTCTCCAGCTGTGCAGCCTTTAGAGTCTGAGTCAAGGCCTGTTTCTCCCTCTCAGCTTGGCCCAAAGCGCTCTCCCCATCTGAGCGTACGCGTTTCAGTTCAGCTGAAAATCGAAAAACAAACAGCTTCAGGTCGGATGCATCTTTGGCTTTTAAAAGCGTCTTTTATTCTGCGGGCTGCCTCCTCGTCTCTCACCTGCAGCAGTCTCACAGCGGACTCGCAGGTTTTGGTTTTCAGTTTCGAGCTGCTCTCTGCGAGACTCCACCTGAACAAGCTGCTGCTGCACATCGAACAGGCTGGTTTCCAGGGACTCCCGCTCCGATCTGCAGGTAGCAGACACGAGTTACACCCGCGCAAAACTCACGGGGGAACGTATAAACAATTCCCTCGGGCTTAAAACCAGCACAGCGCACACACCTAAAAGCAGTCAGTTCCTCTGACAGCATGGCGTTTTCTCTCTCAGACGCCGTCAGCTGGACCACAAGAGCTGCTTTGTCTCGGGCCAGTTCTCCCCGACTGCGGCCGGCCTCCTCTAAGGCCACCTCGTTCCTCTGGCCCTCTCCTCTGGCGAGACTTAACTCAGAACCCAGAGAGGTCACCTCGCCACAGAGCTGTCAATGAAGAAAACAAATTAATACTTAGCCACTAGTTCACTAAAGAAGACTCAGAGCTTTCACCTTTATAGCAAAAACAATGTCCAGTTGGTGTGATCTCACTTAACAATAAAATACACAGATAAAACACTAATATTGTGTAAGTCTCCCTTGTGCCTCTAAAATAATTCTGACTCATCAGAGAATGGACATGGTCCTTCTGAGACGTAGTATAATCTGTTACGTACCTGGCTGACTTTCTCCTGCAGCTTAAGTCTCTCAGCCCTGACACTCTGGAGCTCGGCCTCCATCCCCACCCGGCTTAGCTCGGCGTCCTGCCGCGACTGCTGCAGCGTGATGCGGGCGGACTCCAGCTCCAGCCTGTCCTGCTCCAACCGCACCAGCTCATCCCTGATGGTCAACTTCTCCTGCTCCGCCTCGCGTTTCTGATCCAGCAGGAGGGCCTTCTCCTCCTCAAGCTTCGAGACACAGATCATTTTTAGCGCGAGTGACCAGCGTCTTACATGAAGACAAATGCTGTGAATCTGCTGAGTGCTGAATCTACAACTATTTGTTTTGTTATTTTACATGAGAAATGGAAGTCAGGGGTTTGAGACGGACTGAGATGGGTCCGCCGAAGGTGACGTCGCACATTTCTGTGAGCTACTGAATGTAAATCCAATGACAGCCCTGTTTTGTTTTTGTGTAACTTTCTTTCTTGCTGGGTGTGAGGAGGTTTGAAAGTGTTTTTTTTAGTGGTGCTTTGACTTTTTTGTAAATACAAGCCCTCAAACGCCTCCAAATGCCATACAGTGTCCACCATTAATAGTGCAAAAACACAAAGACTTGAGAAACACGCACAATTCTGCAGAAAGGTCAGAGAGATGCAGTTGGATGAAGCCAGAAGAAGCTGTGTTGGCAATCTTTAAGTGCAGCAATGTAAATTTAACCGTCTCCTAAAACCTTCTTACTTGGAGGATGTAAGTGTTAAGGTCAGCTTTGTCCTGGGTCAGGCCCTCGTTCATGCTGCCCATCTTTGCCAGAGAGTCTCTGAGAGCTGCATCTTCAGACTGAAGCTTGTTCAGCAGTAGAGACAGCTCCGTGTTGCTGCTCTCGGCCTGGAGGGAAAATCAGGGGTCACACAAAGGAAACGGACAACGTGACAGGCCAGAAATCTGCAGAACAAGTCGGCTCTCTCTTACCCTGGCCAGGGCTTCGGACAGCTGGGTTTTCTCTCGCTCCAGGAGCTGCCTCTCAACCTCCCCCTGTTGGTGATTCTCCCTCACTGTGGACAACTCGCCGCGCTGAGCGGAGGCTCGGCTCTCGCTCTGATCCCACTGCTTCTGTCTGTATCAATGCAACACATGTAGTATGCTTTTTATCAGCGGAGACACAGGCTTCTTGTGTTTAGTTTATTGTCATGTGCAGGCAGGGAAATATGGATGGTGTTATCTGAGAAGTGGACATTTGCAGCTGAAATTTTTACTTCTATCACGAGTAAGTGAGGAGGTTTACTGCAAAAAGTAGCTTTCTTTGTGTAAATGTTAATGTACGATATTGTTTTCTGACATTTTGAGGTCAGATGAGTGCAGACAAATAAATATAGACGTGGTGTAAGGGCGTCAGAGCAGTGAGCTCATCATTGCTTGAGGAGATCACACAGCTGGCATCGTAAAGAGAGATAAATGAGGGGAGCTCTTCATGAACGGGCAGCCTATACAGATCTTTTCAACAGCTTCCAGTGACCGTGTGCACTTTGTGTCGACTGACCCAGACTTTGTGGATTAGTGTCCACATCACTTTCACCTAATCACTATCAGTGAGCCTGCTTACATCCTCTGAGTCTCTGCCTTCGCTCGGTCTCTCTCCTGAATGGCGGCCTCCTTCTCCTCCCTCTCGTGATCCCTCTCCCGCTGCGCGGACGCCAAGCTCAGCTGAAGCTTCTCGCAGTCCATCTGCAGGATCTGGCTGCCGCTCTGCGTCGCCTGAACCGCCTTCTCCAGGTTCACTTTCTCGCTGCGCATTGATCATGTGGGAGAACACACTGGCTGAACACACTGCGGGATCTTCAGAGATTAAGAGCAGATTGCAAAAGACGGTGTAAGCATCTGCGAACCTGGCCAGCGCGTCTCTCTCCTGCTTCAGGCGGTCCTTTTCTCTCTGCGCCGTCTCCCTCTCTCTCTGAGCGGCGTCCCTCTCTCGCTGAAGGGCTTGGCATCGCTGTTCGGAGTCTCTTTTAGCCACGTCCGACTCCGAAAGTTGCTTTCTTAACTGCTGTGCCGAGGACTGGGCAGAGAGAAGGCGACCCCGAACATCCTGCGAACACAAGAGATGATTATGTTCATCATCTAGGACCTACGTCTTCTTTAGACTGGCCTTATTTTATCTAGAGAATTTGTTTTAGTAATTTTATAATTGCTCCATCATTAACTATTTCATATGACTTTATGCAAATTGCATTCCTGCTCATTGTTGCTTTACTAACCGTGGAAAAAGGAGATTTTTAATTTGCTGTTTAGGTAAACATAAAAATAAGATGTCAACAATGAACAACAACGTCACCAGCTTCTAGTTTAAATCCAGACTGAAATTAAATAGCCCAACGTATTTGAATATTTCCATTAAAAAAAATTCCAGACACACGTGTTTTCTTTTTTTTTTCCTAAATATAATTAACTTGACTATGAAAGAAGACAAAGCGACAGCGTCCTTCACGAGTGCTGTGCATCTGTGAGGGTTTATAAACAGACGTGTCACCTGCAGCTGCAGTGTCTTGTTTGTGACTGCGGAGCGGAGAGCGGACAGCGCTGCCTCCGGGAGAGGAGACAGCGAGGAGGAGGGTCTAGTGGGGGAGGACGGCCTCCGAGGAGACGGGTCACGGATCATCGCCAGCAGCGGCGCCCCGGCGTTGTCCTGATCCGCTTCTGAAGACGACTCCCCGTCTGACAAAAGTGTCTGTGAAAATGAAATTTATATGAGGCTCTCAGTCCCCTGTGAGGAGTCGACTGATTGTAAACCGTTTGTGTCTTTTACCTGAGCGATGTCCCGCAGCGTGTCCAACAGCGTCTCGGTGTGAGTCCTCATCATCTGCGCGTCGCTCTCGCCGCTGCCGCTCTGCTCCTGAAGGAAAACCAGGAAATTGAAACGCTTCAACACATCAGTTAGACAAATGAAACTGACCGATAATAAACCATAACAACCTCCATGACTCTCACCTCAAGTCTCCTCGTCAGCGTCAGAATTTCTCTGTCTCTGTCTTCTATTTGGCCCTTGAGTCTGTCCGTCTCTCGCGCTGAATCCGACAACCTGAAAAACATTTTTTGAGGAAATTGTTGTCTAATAAAGCTATTATTTTAATGATGTCCTCATTAACATTTGTTCGCTAACCAATCAAACACTGAAAAGCTAATGAGCCGTGGCATCCACTGCTATGTAGAAGAGGCCTGTTAGAAGTTTTAAACCCTTTACTGCTGAAGTTGTGGACTCATCCAAAAGTGTTTAAGCTGCTGTGTAAATGCCAAATCACCTATAAAAAGCTAATTGAGAAACATTTTAATTAGGCAGCCAGGTGGTAAATCTGGAGCTCAGCGCTCAGTCACTGACCTGACGTTGAGCTCGCTTCTCTCTGCATCGGTTCTGGTCTGAAGGTTCATCATCTCGGTGACTCGATCTCTCAGCTGCTGCTCCAGCTGGACCCTCAGGGCCTTCTCCCGCTCCAGAGCCAGGGTCGCCCCTCCCTCCCGACTGTGCAGCGCCGCAGAGAGACCGGCACAGGACACCTGAGCAGAGTGGGACATCCGGGCCAGCTCGTTACGCATATCTGACAGGTCCCTGAGATTGAAGGGAGTGGAGAGGGAAAAATCCAAGCAATCCAGAAATTAAAATTGGAATTACAAGATTTTTTAAATGAAACAATCTGGATGTTGTTATGTTCACCTTTCAGTAGCGCTCTTCATCTCACACACGTTCCTCCTGAACCCGACCACCTGCCGCCACAGCATCAGCAGTCGGCTGTGCTCGCTGCTGAAGTAGCTGTGGAAAGACTGAAGAAAACTTTCTTTAATTTATTATTATTTTTTTTTCAATTTAAAGTGGTTTACAGTTTGGGGCAAGCATCCCTCTCTCACCTCCTCTTCTCTCCTCCAGTCTGACTCCTTTTGTTCCAGCTCCTCTCTGGCCTTTGTCCAGTCGGCGGTGAGCCGGCGGAGGTCCTGGCTGAGAGCCTCGTTGGCCAAACCGGCCTGCTCCAACTGCTCCCTCAGCATCGCATTCACCGCAGACAAACTGCTGCTCCTGGAAAACAAAACAGGAAAAAACACGCAGCGGGAAAAATAAATGACGTGGTTCGGCTGCACCTTTGAAATTAACAGAAACGGGAGGAGGAATCAGGCTTGATATGACTGATATGATATCTGATATACTACGTGATGAAGAAAGTTCTGTTGGAAGAACATCATGAAATATTTAGTGACTGCTAAAATTAAATTTGTTCAAAGAGGCTCATGCAGAATGGGTGGATGATAGAGGCAAAAGAATGGCTGATCATTTTCATCTCGTTGTATATTTCTGGAGTGGAGGTTTGTCACATTATATCTGAGCATGATCCCAGATGTACCTTTTAAAATACTTTGGATAGTAAGTAGTTTGCACAGAGATGGCTGCAGCCAACCCTTGGAAGAATTAAATCATCTGCACAGACAGTCTGATCTTTAGCTTAAGTCTGGGATATGACAGGAAACTCTCAGAAATAACCCTGTGCACATGTCATTAAAAGACAATGTTTCTCGGCCAATTCATTGTCGACCATGGCGAATCCTCTTTCTGCCTCTTTTTAAGTGAAGTTATAGATTTATTGTAAGGAAAACATGTTGGCAAAACCCCTTCTTGGCTCTAGAGGAAGCTTTGTCAATGAATGAACTGTTCCAAGCAAGCAATGTCTGAAAATGAAAAGAAATCTGATGATGGTGTTTCATTAGAAATAATGAAACTAACAAGCTGATCCGTCCTTCACTCCTCATATCTGCTAGAGGCTAGCAGTTCATAGCTAAATTAGCGTTAACAACCCCAAATCTCCAACCAAACTGCTGGTGGTCAAGTTGCATTGTGGAGGACGAAGGCACCGTGAAGAAGAATGTGATCAGACGTCGCTGGTCTAATGGTGTGTCACCTCTGCTGTTCTTCCTCCAGTCGGATTAAAGCGTCCTCCAGGTTGCTTGCTTCATCTTGATGTCGACCATTCGATGTTTCACTCTAAAAAGGATGATTTCATATTAAAGTAGTATCTGTGAACACGGTGGTGCGGATAGAAACGTGCTTGCTAATCTTAAAAATAAACCCCTCACCTTTTGTTTCTCCAGCTCTGATGACTTATCCTGCAGCGTCTGCTCCAGATCCCCACACCTCTTCTTGTACTGGAGCACCTGAGGCAGCAAGGAAAATCAGTCACACCTCGCCGGCTCCACCTCGGCCGACGGCGCAATTAATCCGCCCTACCTTGGCCTGCAACTTCTGCACGAGCTGCGCCTGCCTCTGCTGCCCCTCCTGGTACGCAGTCAGCTTCCGCTTGTAGGCCGCCTGCTCCTCGTCCAGCCGCCTGCGCAGATCCACGTTCTGCTGAGCCAGGCTGCGGGACTCCGGCGAGTCGATGTCCACGTCTCCGGTTTCAAAACGCAGGGCCTGCTCCAGCTGTGGTTTTTAATTAGAGGTGAGAGGCAGGGGGGGGTGACGCTTAATTTCACACAAACATATTTCACAGATGGTCGGAGATCTGCACGGCACTGCCGGGCTGTGACTGTGGACGAAAATCAGTCTAGTGTAAAAGTTTCTTCCTGACTCCGGAGACCGAATTTGACAAAACAATCTCACAGCAGGTTCAGTTACTAGCTGCTCTGGAGCCTTTGTTTTACGCTCTGACATTTCTTACATTGACCTGATATTTATAAGACCTAAAAATCTAACTCTGTTCTCTGAGTTTCACAAATTTATCTTTGCAAATATCAGGGTCTTTGAATATAATTCAAATTGAAGGACAAAGTGTTTGCACCTGTCAAAGTGTTTGCACCTACAGAACTTACGATCGTCCGCTCAGCTCCAACACGGCATTGCATGCAAATTTAAAGAATAACTCAGAGAACACCTTGACGACCAGAGGGTTAGAGGCATTGACCATAAACTGCAACGTCCCAGGTTTGAGTCTGACTTCATTCTTCATTCTCTGTCCTCAAATTTAGCTGGGACATCAGCCATAAAAGCTAAAAAGAAGCAGCACGAAATGCTTCTAAAGCTACATTAGTGTAGTTCATAGAGATCACGGATGAAAGATTTGAGATTACAGTGTTTTCAGGCTCATCATTCTTAACCTTTTATATTCTAATTTAAGCAATTTGATAAGAATCGTATCCACAGTTGTAATCAATGGTAGTTAGTGGCTTGACATCTTAAAAACACAGCATTTGTTCAAATAACATCTCGGTAAATTACGTATTAACGGGTTGATTTTCTTTGCACTACATTGTCTTGTCTCATCCGATGACAAATGTGGAATTTTTGTCTCATGGTTAAAAGTTAAAGTCATGTTTGTGACGGCAGTGAATAAAGATAAACAACCAGAGACACATGATGCCGTATGTCTGATATTTAACATATATTTCAGATTTGTTTTCATTGATCAGAGTTTAATAAAGGAATTAATCTCACTGCAACTTCATGAGAGCTTCCTTAAAAAGCGTCTGGATTCATGCCTGCCTGACTCCTTCAGTAATGTTCATCCCACGTTCAATGCCGGCCGCACACCCACCCACCACCGCCGCCGCCACTACATCTCTCTCCACTCCACTGAAGCCCCCTGTTTACAGTCGCCCTGGGTGACAGACGCCATGGCAACATTCCACTTCACTTCATTCCAGCCCCCATCACCTGGGAGACGAGCAAATCTCAGACAATGAAAGACCAAGAAAGCACTGAAATGAGGAAAAAAAAGGGGGGAAAGTGCCTATAGCATTCAATTTAGGTCCCAACTATCAGAGCACCTGCAGAGGCTTTTTATACAATACTAGACCTCATTAGTGCACCTCTACCCATCTGTCCCAGGCAGTTGTTGTTCATGATGTCCTGGAGACTTGACTCACCCTCTCGCTAATCGCCCCGTACTTGATGGCGAGCTCGTCCCGGTCCGCTCTGCTGTGTGCCAACAGGTCCTCCAGCCTCGCCAGCTCGCCCTGCAGCACTCGGTTCTCCTCCTGGATGGACATGACCGAGGACATGGCTCCCGCTGCTCACACGAAAAACAAGGACATGAGAGGATGTTCAGGCAAAGAAAAGGGGGCATTGTTTTTTATATAACAGGGAGCAGGAAACTCACGGCTATCGTTGAGGTTCTTGGTGACAATCTCTCGTACTCTTGCTGGTATACATGTAGGGGGGGCGTCAGGTGAAGGGCCCTGGACTGTCAGCCTCTTCTCCTCAGACAACACGCTCTCCTCCAGCCTCTGGTGGAGAGGACGCAGACACTCTCAGTTTGACACATTTAGAGACAGAAACAACCACGAGAATATGACACGACTAGGCAGGCAACCACAACAACACATAATAAACACAATAAAGGCGATGGTGTGCTTTAAAGGTGTCAGGTGGAGCCACAACTGCTGCGTAAATACGCATCACTGTCCTCAAAACGCAAACAAGCACACGCATGCTGTGGATGAAGCAGCTTTATTTTGTCACACGCCGAATAAAATGAGATGAAGGAAGGCCCGGGGTGCCTCACCTGTATCACAGACTCCAGCTTGTTGGAGTCCGTGTCTGAGTTTTCCGCTGCGCTCATCGCGGCGTGGATACTCAAAATCCTCCGAACGAAAATTGGATTAACTCCCGGTGAAAATGAAACCTCTTCAAAAAGCTGAGCGGTGGTCTTTTTGATTTCCGGGTGAAACAGAAGAAGCGTCTAAAAAGCCTCTGAGTTGGTTATTTGTCGCAGTATGAGCCGACAAAGTTTGGTCTCAGAGGAGCCAGAGAGTGTCCGTCCGTCCCGTCGCCTCCTCCGGTGCAGGCAGAGATTGAGGACAGCAGGATTAGCAGGTTTTAAAGCGCACACCCCTCCACCACCACCTTCACCACCTCCACCTCTGTTACTACACTCTCACTGCTCGCTTTCCAAAACCCCTCCACACACCTCTGCTGCTCGGATGCACAACAACGAGGGAATAACTACTTAAAGTGAAAATATTAGATTTCTAATTATTAATATAAAAACTGAAGCCAATCTGACTGAGAATCAACAACCAGATTGTTAAAGTTTATGGTAATTTCAAGACTGGAAGATGTTAACAGAGAATTAAGTCATACACAACAAAAAAATACAAAAATACATTTTTAAAGATCTATACGTATTTTTGTCCCTAAACTCAAACTGCCACTACTTTTCTATGACTCAAACCTAACCGAGCTGCATTTGATCATATAGTTATTTAATGATCTTTGTCTGCTTCATTACTCTGTGATTTACAGTTTTGATTAAGCAGAAGTTTTAAAAAATAAATAAATAAAGCCGAGTCCAGTGCCTTCAAAAAAGTGATCTGATCAACTTTAAAGATAACTGGTGAGACAGATAACCGGTGGTGAGACAGAAAAAAATAGAGAGGGAATGTCTCTTTATTGGAGCTGATATCATGACACAAAGTCAAATAGTGTTTTATAAGCTAAAAGGTTTAGGAAACACTTGTTATATAATGCACTTTATTTACTGCTTTATAGCATAAAGTAGCGTTGTTTCATTAAACAGAAATAGTCTGACTAATTATAAACAGGAGATTGTTAGTCTCGGTTAATGTGGTGTGATTGTTGGTCTTCACGGTGATTGGTTTGGATTTGGTTTGAGCTGAGGTCAATAGGTAACATATCTGCTTTTGTGGAACTGTGGGAAACAGCTGAAAAACCTCTGACAGAACAGAACAGGACAGCGGAGAAAATCATCAGGACTTTGCTTCCTCCCATCCAGGACATTGCAAAGAAACGCTGTCTGACAAGGGCCCAGAACATCACCTCAGACCCCTCACACCCCCAACATGGACTGTTCTCGCTGCTGGCCTCTGGAAGGAGGTTTCACAGCCTGCAGAGCAGAACAGCCAGGTTCAAAAACAGTTTCATCCCATATGCCATAACGCATTATAAATAGTTCCCCTCTCTTCACCCACCCACTCACATTACCCTGCAATTAAAATGTGCAATAATATTTATCTACATTTTTAATTTTTTATATGTATATTTATTCTATTTTGTATATACCGTTTCTGTTCACTATTCCTGCTGTACTCTGAGCCATTGCACCGAAATTTCATTTTGATGGAAAACTAAATGACAAATAAAGTCTGTCTAAGTCTAAGTCTAAGAAAAATGAAAGACAATATTACTGGGCCCCAAAAATACCTTGGTGTACTAGCGCAGCAACGTGGCCTATGCTGTCTCTAACGAGGGGGAAAGATGTTACAGCTGATTCTGTTCACCCACGTCCATCTTAAATTAAAATAACCGCCTGTCTTCACGAGTCTTTGATACTAGAATAAGCAGCAGAAGCTAACGTATCCACATTAAACTTTTTAATCAATATATAACAGTACTGGAGCACTGACTGGGGAAGTAACTGCATCAGACATGAGGGGGGTTCAGTGCTCTATGTGGTGTTTGTATCGTCATAGTTACCGACAAGAGATCATTGTGTCCATACCAGACCCCCCACTCTGCCTTATTAATCCCCCAGTAACGCAGACACATGTCTCCAGCCTTTAACCCTAAAACCAGACATGTTTACTACAAAATACACCCGTCAGATCATTAGGTACACAAAATAAATCCATATTAATATAACAGTTAGGTGCACTAAATCTCAGTTTCAGGTAGGTAATGGTGATTAGCATGCTTCTACAAAAATAACCAAGAGAGATGCTGATTCAGTGGTGTGTAGTGCTGTTTAATTGTATTGTGTTGTACTGGCACATGTTTCTATTATTTTGGTAACCGCGTTGCAGTCAATGGGGTCGACTAAATAACGGAAACGCTCTAGTGTTTAATTCAGTCCAGTTTAACAGCACCACAAACTACATCCTCCAAAATGACCATACAGTTAAATAACCACATTTCTGACACAGATTCAACATAAACTGAACATTATTACAGTCATGAAGCTGTTTTTGATGTTATTATTGTGCACCAATGTTCACATAATGAAATACATACTGACAAAATTAGTTCGTTTTATTCTATTGCAATAAATGTGCCTTTTGGTCAAATGTATGTGATCTGACATGTTTGAAATTAAGCACCTTAAGCTCCCTCTCAAGGTGCTCAGGAACTTTTACACCTGCACCATCGAGAGCATCTTGTGTGGAAACTGCACCATTCAGGACTTTGTGGCCCTCGAAAAGGTGGTTTGTTCGGCGGAGCGGACCATCAGAACCCCCCTCTCCAACCTGCATGCTAAACGTGGCAGGTGAAGGGGCCCGAGAAGATCCTGGAACAGCCCAGTCACCCCGGACACTCTCTCTTCTCCCTACTGCATACGTGTCAAACATAAGGCCCGGGGGCCAAAACCGGCCTGCCAGAGGGTCTAATCTGGCCCGCGGGATGAGTTTGCGAAATGCAAAAAATTACACTGAAGACATTAACTGCAATTTTTCCAATAAATGTAATTGCTGTTCCAAGGGAAACATTCAGTGTTGTCGTTATTCATAGGTAAATACGCTATCATGTTATTGGTCCGGCCCCCTTGACATCAAACTGTGTTGTATGTGGCCCCTGAACTAAAATGAGTTTGACACCCCTGCTCCACTGCCATCAGGCCGGCGTTTCCGAAAGATGAGTTTCTATCCCCATGCTATCCGTCTGCTCCACTCTGTATATACGAGCTACCCCTTTAAGTTTACATTTGAAGTTCACGCTCTATACTTTATTTTATTTTTCTCAGTTTTACATTTATACTTATACTGTTTACCTTGTGTGCTATGTGCAATTATTACTGTTTTTACTGTATTACTGTTTTTTACTACTGGCTGCACGTACAAAACATACACTGTACTATGTATAACTGTGCATGTGGCAAATAAAAACCTTATCTAACTTATAACTACCCAACATGAAACAGCTCTAATCAGTTAAGTTTTAATTGACCAATACGTGTGGCGCCCCCTGCTGGTCTGTCTGTAGATGACACTGATACTGAACCACTGATGCATCCAGCTGATCACACAATAAACTGCTTCATCTCCTGTTTTAGGACAATATTTGTTAAAAGGGAAAACAATCAGCTCTTGATTCATCACCATCATCATCTGTATCAAAAAAATAAATAAAATAAAACACCAGGACAACAGAGACATTACATCCAGAAAGACACGCCCAAGTTTTCAAAAGTCTCAGGAGTTGGAAGCGGGAGGAAGAGGAGGAGGAGGAGGGAGCTATTCATGAAGCCGTGCAGCATCTTTTAAAAATAAACTGATGGTGAATTAATCATTTGGTTTGCAGTAATACAGACTGAGACCCAGACTACCGTGGAGAGAAACAGTCTGAATATAACAGCGCTGCAAATAGAAACATAAACATGATGTCGTGTCTGCTGCTGCAGCTTTCGCACTGAAAACATCCGCTTCCCTGTCTCATAAAAAAACAAAACAACCTCACCTGCTCTGATCGCGCTGTTCAGGGCTGATCTGTCCATTCCTCCGAGCGGGTCTTTACACCATGAAGGCAGAAATAAACTACATCCACGCCAGCAGTTGGAAAGAAGCGGATCATCAGCTGCTTGCAGGATGTGTTGCCTTGTTCCCAAATCTTCTCCATGCTTTTTCCGGGGAGGGACTTCCAGTTCAACAGAGCCGTCTGTATACACACTGGTCTGCTGTTATCATGATATTTCCTGGGTGACATCCTGAGGTTGTTGCGTGCTGTCAGAGTGAAGTGGAATTAGTTTGTGGAAACAGGCAGTTTTCTTTTTATCGCAATCAGAAATGGTTGAGAAAATATCTAAAATATAAAACAATTTAAGGGGCCTTTATTCTGAAATTCCACCTCAGATAGCCTGATATTTACCGGGTGACATCCTGAGGGTGTGTACTATCAGTGTTTAGTGGAATAAGTCTGTGGAAACAGGCTGTTTTCTTTTTTTTTATGTTTTTATTTAAAATCATGTGTAAAGTAGCAAAACATTAGAGAATTTAAGGGGCTTTTATTTTGAAATTCCATCTAGAATCTAGAAATTTCTTCTAGAATTAAAAGTTTTAAATTAAAATAATTTAAAAATTAATTATCTCAACACATTTTAAGACAAGATAAGATGAATGAAACCTTTATGAATGAAACCTTTATTGAGCCCGCAATGGGGAAATTACTATAGTGGGGGGAGGAAAAAGGGAAGAAAAACAAGATAAGAAAAGATAAGATAAGATAGGACTTTATTCATCATAGTGGGGATATCAGGATGTTACAGCGGCAGGGAACAACAGTGCAAAATACAAAAAAGAAACAAAAAATAGAATAAGGTAGACAAGAGAAACTATATAGAAGTAAATGTGTTTTACATATTGCATCAGGTTTTCAGTAGCTAACCACAAGTTGAAATAACCAGCTAGTGTAAATTGAGGTGTGAGGTGGTAAAGAGGTTAAATATACATATTGACATTCATGAATATCGTGAATAAAAACAAACTCCAATAGGAGTTGCACCAAATATTAAAGACGTGAGATAATGACAGGTTGTATATACTGTGCTCATGTGGGTAGCTATTAGTACCCTGCTCCCTGAGCTTGCAGTCCTTATGCTTTATGCTTTCTTCTTGATGGAAGGTCTTTATGATCTTTGTAATGTGCAGCACAATATAAGGAACTTTATTTAACAAGTGAGTTTGAGAGGTTCACTTACAGGAAAAAGCGTCAATTGTTGTTTCAGTGCAAATAAGGGGAAGTGGACTTAGTGCATTATCATGAAAAAAGACAGGGGAACCTATATGTAAGAGGTATCTTAATTCACTTTTTGGGAAAGTTTAGGGGAGGATGAAGTATGATGAATGTAGTTGAGGCGTTATAAAATACCACCATATCAGATATTAGCTTCAAATGTGACATGAAGCCTTATATTTTGTTTGCGCTGACGCCAACAGTAATAATAAAGGTGCTAACTGAAAGGAAACAGAAATATTAATTATTTTTTTAATGTTATCATTTTATTATTTGCCACTGTGCCACCGTACATGGCCAGCTCCAGTTCAAACACGCCGGAAACACACAAAAAACTATATTTTAAAGTTTTATTTTTAATTTATTTGAAGCCTGTTCCTATGGTTTGGCAGCAATCATTAATATAACAGCCACGTAAAACACTTAATGATGAAAACTGGCCCTCTATAAGTATCAGATATCAGAGTAACACTGTGCAGCCCGAAGTGAAAATGTATGACAAAAGTTTTATATATATTTTTAATACTTTAAGCAATTATGTCTTATTTGTTTTGCAAAATATATTAAGCTTACAATACAAACTGTTGTACATGTAGATCTATCTGTTCACACATTTTCCCTTACCCCGATATCGGTTTGGTCTATTTCTGCAGCATCACCTCTGCTTTCCATCGCTGTCAGAATAATTTCATCCGGTTTCGTCTTCACTACTCTCCAGTGATCCGTCGAATCGGCTGCACTCTCTGATTTTGTCACTCCACCTCGTCCTGGTTCCCAACAGAAGTCTCCATCAGCTCCACCAGCGTACAGGCTATTGTCCCCATCTGCTTCCTTCATGTGGGACTCTATGACGCCATTTCTGCTTCTTACATTATATTCTCAAGCACTTATTACTTCAAGAAGTTTTGCTCTTTGCTTTATCTTCAATGAGATGCAAATAAATGTCTGAATGTGACAGATTTATATGAGAAAATGTCTCATACTGGGCCAGCTTCCTTAAAATGTTTACAGGCGGCAATTAATAAAGACTCATGGTATTTAATTGATTGCATTGATTAGTAAAAGTATGGCAGTTACATCCTCGTTACAATGAGCTATTTTTAGCCTCGTGTGCTGTACGATCAATAAACCTCAGTAACTCCGACGTCTGAAAACACCCTGCAGCTGTGAAGAGTAAAACCACGCATCTAACTCTCTATGCACGGACTTGCTGATGTAAAACAATGAAACAAAGCAATGAAATATATAGTTTATTTACAAGAAAACATGGGTTTACATTTCATATACTCTTTTTCAGAAAGGCACTTATTCAAATACTCGATGCAAATTTTCAACAAGAGCCAGGACAGTTCAGCGGGGTAAAAGGCACATTTTAAAAATCCGCCTGAGGAAAGGACACATGAGGGCCGTACACGAAGACAAACATACGCATGGTGATAATCTGGAGTGACAGACAAACTGATGAACATGACTTTTTTTTTTTTTTCCCTGTCACAGTGATTAAAAAATAAATCTTGGTATTTTCGATGGAGTAAGAGCTGTAATGTAAAACTAATCATCACACTTCAATAAAGCTTTGAAAGAACTACCTAAAACAAGAAAGACAGAAACAGTTACAAACAAAAGATACGGTATACAGCTAAACAAAACGGGGACACTTCAACTATTTTTCCCAAATGGCAAAGAAAAACCTTGAGATGAGCAGTGCTGGTTTCAAGAGATAATTCACGGACAATGACGCAGAGATGAGGACACAATCAAGTCTGATTCTGGACAGTGAAACGTCTAGAAACTAGCTGAAGAAGGGATTATCTGATTTAAGGCAACGGACAAATATTTTACCAGGTTAGTGTGACGAACAATCTTTCCCTTCAGCCACCGATACCGCTCGCTCATTTCAAAGAGAGCGGACACTTCCGCGTTTACGATTTAGTAATTACCTGACGACTAAAATCATTCCTACTGCATAGCAGAGTCTGAAAAAAAAGAGTAAGATTGTAAAAAACGTTTTTATTTTAATGTTTGTTCCTCCACAGTGTGATGGTAAGAGGCCTGTGTGTGAACCTGCGGTGAATGAGCCGGGAAGTCTCTTTTAGTTTGTTTTTGCCACAGTCGTGCCGTCCGAGGAATGTATGGAACCTGAGTGTGTGCACGTTTCCTTACGACTCAGCTAAACTGCACCCATCCTGATTTGGCAGCATCTTTACTGGAGCTGTGCAGGAGAGAAGAAGACGATGAGGAATCACGTGATTACGCGTCACAACAGAAAGGTGAGCGCGGTGTCTCCTGAAAAACTTACTTGGAACCTGCAGATGTGAAATCTCCCCACATGTCAGAGGTGGGCTGGGCCGCAGGGACAGTGGAGCCGAAGTCTAAAAGAGTGGCTGGACATGGAAACAAATAAATATGTCAACATATGTCAATACGCAAGCATCCATAATGTTGCTGCAGTTGGAAAGCATGATCATCACCAGCATTAGTCTGTACAGCTGAGACTGTCTGCTGTGCTACGGGAGGCGGCAGGACACCTCCGGGCTTTGCTCCTGGAGGAGGAGGGAGCAGACCCCCACCCATAGGCCGAGCTTTGGCGCCGCCTGCTTCCTTCTTCTTGATGTTCTGTGATGGACAGCCATGACAGTTTACATTAAAAACCTGCCAGCGTTCGACTCATTGATTTTATCCGTGAGGTCGGGGCTTCATGCTCACCCCAATGCTGATCTTGATGGTCTGTCCCTCTTTGAAGCTCAGGTCCAGTTTAGGTGCTGCGCTCTGAGAGGCTTCCTGTTTTGCGAGCTCACCTTCTTGCTTGACCCACCTTCAAAGTTAAAAACATATTAATTGTCACTAAAATAATTCTGGATAGGATTTATAGAGATTAAGTTTAGAGAAAATATCTGAACTTAACAAATTATCTAACTTAAATTCTTTCAAAACTTATAGTTTACACATAATTCTGTTCATGTACAGGTCACATTCTGCATATACAGTCGATAGGTACAGACACACAGTAAATTACAGCTGAAATGGTGAAAACTTTATGGAGACTTACTTGAAATGGTCTTGTAAAGCGACATTGAAGTCGAATGAGTCTCCACGATCAGCAAATCCCAAACCAATAAAAGCGTGACGCCCTTTAGTGCAAGAACAAAAGCACATTAGAGCACTAGAGGAACACGTGGATGGATAAAAATAGTAGATATTCACACATATTCAAAGGTACATCAAAATATTGGATTTACAGCAGTATACAGAACCTCCCGTTTCAGCCTAATTTGAATAAAATCAGTTTTATATTAATTTATATGTCTTACCGTTGCCATCCTCTATCCGGATCACAAAATACCTGCTGGAATCTGTGACCGATTCAACTACACAACCTGGATACTGTTCAACTGGGGCTTGAGCAAACAGCTCTCCTGCAAAGACGACATTTACACCAAACACAGACTTAGAGGTGGTTTCCTGTTACAGGAAGGTAATCATGTCTCAAGGATAGAGCAAGTAAAGCAGAATTAAAAACCTAACATTGTTAATGTGACTGACGCAGCATCTTTTTTCGTATCTTTGATGTTTACGGAAAGCCCAAATCAGACCTTCAGCCCATTCGGGATTATAACACAGAAGCCAGTTTCACTCATGCTGGGAATGTGAATTACGAAGTGAAACACAACACTTACCTGCTAACAGTCTCCCTTTGTTTAGTGGCAACAACGGCCGATTTCTTGCCAAGTTTCTGACTGATTTAGCTCAGCTCTAAAAGTAATTCACTTCTAAATGTCGCCCTCCTGTCTAAAATACCACTCACCTGTGTTTTTGTCCTCTAACTTGATGTAGGCCATCTTCCCTTTAGCGGTGATTTTCATCCTGCCACTCCACGCGGGCTCATCCAGCTTCCAGTCAGCAGCGCTGCGAAAACAGGAAAGCTGCTGCTAAATATTTGCAGTTCTCTTTAATAGTCTCTATCCCTGTTTTCACAAATGCAGTTGAAGCTGTTGACAATAAGGGGAAGTAAAACTGAAAGCTTTCTGTGAGACTAAAGTAAAACAAACATGACACACTCTGCCTTTTAA
The DNA here is from genome assembly GCA_030220025.1 of Chelon auratus. Taxonomy (NCBI): domain Eukaryota; kingdom Metazoa; phylum Chordata; class Actinopteri; order Mugiliformes; family Mugilidae; genus Chelon; species Chelon auratus. The sequence continues at coordinate 12,256 of JASGAT010345301.1, read as the reverse complement.
CGCATGTCAAAAAACTATTTGAATGGCTCATTTCAATAAATCTTCACAGTGGGACAGACTTATTTATAATAATATAATACAAGACACAGTTCATCAGATACACTAGTGAAAATGAATACTTTCTAAAACTATCCTGCTCTAAATCTCCCTTCATGACTGTTTTATTGTCCAGTTTATGTTGAATCAATATTAGAAAGGTGGTATCTCAACTATATAGTCATTTTGGAGGATGTCGTTTATGGTGCTGTTAAACTGGATTGTGTTTCTGTTATTTAGCGTAGCCCTCAGACTAAAATTGGGTTGTCAAAAACATCTCATTACAACCGAACAACAACACAATCCCGCTGAAAACTCCAGGAAAAGTTGCCTTTGTGAAACTTTCACCGACAAACGGACTGTGAGCTTCAGAAAACCCATTTAAATGTTATGCTGACCAGCAACTAGTTCACCGACTACTGGACGCGTTTAGCGCTAGCATTACGGCTTGATCCATTATCGGACGCGTCGTCAGACCTTACCACAACTTTCGGTAATGCACTAATGTTATAATTTTTCAAGCTTAACATGATCAAAATAAACTTATTAAATATGGTTTGCAATTCGCAGGCAAGAGACTAAAAAAAAAAAAGTCGGAATATTTGTGTCCCATTTCCGTGGGCAGATAAAGCTGCGGAGTGGTGTTTCGTAATACTTAGCTTTATTAATTAGCTAGCTAGCATGTGTATACCAGCTCCGTCTACTTATCTAAACTATTAAAAAGTAATAACATAACTGACTAATAGAAATTTTGCACAGAATTTGCAAAATGTAAAGTAGCATGACAACTTGCTGTCCGATAATGGATGCATTTCCCTTAACTTAGCCTGCCGGCCGCTTCTCGCCTCGAGTCGCCAAGCAAGAAAACTTTTCTACTTTCCGATTAAATCTTACCGATATCCTCGGTTAGAGGCCCGCGGCGGGATCCGGTAAACGTGAACCTCTGGCTTTACACAGAGCATCGACTCATAACTGTTGTCTTCTGCCATTTTGTCAAGTTTCATTAACTAAAAAAACAACTTCCGACTTTCAATGGACACCTCGGCTGCTCGGCTGCGTGTGAAGTGGTTGGACCCAAACAGCGCCCCCTCTGGTCGGGAGGTGGAACAACACGCAGCCTGATCGTTAACGTGGATGGTTGAAACGTGGTCATATCATCAGTAAACACGTCCCCAGCGTGTCCATAGTGACCATTAAAAGATCCACCCCTAAAATAAACCCAGTCATTATCTACTGTATAGCTGTTAAAACATATTACATCGCAGCAGTGTGAGATCAATCCTCTTTATGCTTTCCAAAACGGTATTTTTACTGCTGTTGATATTCCTAATAAAAACATAAACTCCCCTCTAGTTATTTAGAACAGAAGAACCCACTTGGATGAGTGGAGAAACATCTTCAAGGACACTTATCTAGTCTAGCTGACTTTGTTTTAGCTTTATTTTTTATTTTTTTGCAACTACTATTGCCACAATAACAAATACATGTAGGTTAGTTAAATTGCCTTTGTTTTTTGGATGTACAGATAGATAGATAGATAGATAGATAGATAGATAGATAGATAGATAGATAGATAGATAGATAGACAGATAGATAGATAGATACTTTATTGATCCCGAGGGAAATTCAAGCATCCAGTAGCAGTAACATACATTGAACATACAATACAAAAACTATATAAAAAAATAGAAAGTAACTAGAAATAAAATGTTTTATACAACTATAAACTATGTTAAAAATATAAAGTGACCAGTAGAAGTAGAAGGTTTATTTTATATATATATATATATATAAATATGAGAGCTATAGATGGGGAGGACTGTGTGCAATTAAATTAGTTTGTAAACAGATGGATGAAATGAATAAATGAATGACAATCACAGTCACCGCATGTAGCAGAGGTAGACAGACATGGCGTTTGTCCATGAAACAACAGCCCTGTGGAGGTTTGTGAACGTGGACATTTTAAAGTACTGCTTGTCACAAATGGTGGTTTCAGTTGAGCTTGCTGATTACACCCGTGCTCAGGTTAAAGCTCACCACGATGATGATAATGATGGTGTCACATTTTCCACCCTGACAGACCTCAGTCGTCGTAAGCAGCTTCAATCCATTTAATTGGCGCAAGAGTGCCGGGAAGCCGTGACAGTGAGCCGGCATGCACAGTATTGACCGCTGTTGATTTTAATGTTATCAGTTACTCCTGTTGTGTGCTGCTAAAACTATCAAGAGAGTCAGCGAAGTGATTAACGTAAGGGAATTCACGTGTGCGTCTTCTGTGGGTGTGCAGCAGCTTTTAACTGCACAATACAAAATATTTGCACCCACAGGGGAAATTTTTGCCTCTGTTAACTTATCTCTAACAACCTGCTATCTGTAACCCAGTGACTTTTGTCAGGTTTATCACTTTTCCAAGGAACCTTTAAATGTTTCTCGCTCACTGAATACAGGATTAGCTGACGGCGTCAGTATCTAGTGTGTTTGTAAAAAAACCAAAACTTAAAACTAATTGTAAAACTTATGCCACCTATACCATTACTAGTTTATAACATCAGAGTCAACACAATTTAGGACAAGAGAGATGTCCTTTATAAATCCTTTACAAGGCCATAGCTAGTTCTCACTTTAGATGAGCTCATGAAAAGTTTACTACTTGTTTACCAACAATCAATATATTATTTTTATTATTTTATGATTAACTACCACAATTAACCATGAATTACAGTACAAATACATGTTTAAAAAGCATTTATTAACAGACTATTAATACATGTATAAATACTCAGATGTATAAATGTAAAAATGTAAATACTTTAACTGTTTACTTACACTTTCTAAATGATCTTATAAACCCCTGATAACTCCTTAATAACTAGTTTGTCAATTGTTTAATATTTAATTGATAAATGATAAACTGATCAATTAGTAAAGTATGAAAACACAGATATACATTACAGAAATGCTTATGCTTATGAATTAAGAATATAACATTTGTAATTATGTTTCTAAACTGCTTACTAATGCCTAATAATGTAGGAGCAATGTTTTATAAGTGATAAAGTATTTACAAATGCTTTAATAGTTCATAGTGTGCAGTTATTATAAAGTGTCACTGAACATTTAGAGGTTTAGAGGAACCAGACTGGACAACATGAGACACTATACTATATGTAATCTAAGCTACATATATATATATGTTATTTCTGAAGTCACAGCCTTAAAAAAGTAAACGTGAACCAAGTTGCATCGTCTTTGAGTGTATTTATTAAAGGGTATACAAATTTCATTTGTGTTTTTCAAGTTTCAAAACAACAATGACATCAGACGAGCCTCAAACTAGACGGGTGACTGTGGGCGACAGCAACAAAGCATCGTGGACAGATGACACAGGTACAAGGTGGGTATCTGGCTGGTCAAATATACATTTAAGCCGATTACAAATACCGTTTGTTTCAATGACCGTATCAGATACATGAGAACAGTGTATTAGGGGGATATATCCTTGATAGTGTAGGCCCAAATCCAGCAGACAACTTTTCACGTCACTCCTCCTAACATGCCATAAAACATAAATACTGAGAAGGCCTTAAAGTTCAATTTCTTGAATATTCATAAATTTACCGCTGTGCAGGAGCAAGTTTGCTGAATTTACCGTTAATAAAGGTTTTGATTTATTTCTCTCGTTGTCAGTATTTCCAATCAGTGTTTTTTCTGATGCTGGAATTTATTTATTCATAGTACAGTACAGTCGTCAGCGAGAAAACATACGACACCCTAACAAGTTTCCGCTTTCAATTTACCTTTTGTAGAGCACAGATATAAACTGCGACTCAACAAATGAACAAATAACCGATTATAAGCACACACAAAGAGCAAAAGTTTAGCCAGCACTACCAAGTAGAAGGTGGATGTTGGTAACCAGGGACCATTAAGGCATAAAACCTGCTGGAGGCTCATTTATTGGTAAATTGTCAATATTCTATGATTTTGTGGTATAAAAACTTTTTCTTTTTTTTTTCTTTTTTTTAAATTTGTAAAATTCTGTTGGCTGAAAACCACCACGAGGAGACAGTCACTCAAATTAGGCAGTGAAATTTGACTTCATTCTAAAAGGACACTGATTAAAAGGCGAGTTTCCTAATATTTTTCATATTGTTCCTTTAGTTTTAAAGCCAGGTTTCTCTATTATAGATTTGCCAACATGACGCATTAGATTTCATCCTCCTTTACACTGTGCATGAAATAGTTGTTTACTGAATAATTTATAAACCATCTTTTTAATAGCACCCAACCAATCAATATACTGCAGCTGGTGCAAAAAACACACCAAAATGTTCTCTCCTAGGCAGATGAAGTGCAGCTGGCTTTAAGAGAAGTTCCAATTCAGTTTTTTTCTGATTAGAAACAGCAAGGCGACACATAGAGGGACATTTATGCACTATAACATTAGACTCTGAAGTCATGACTTCCCAGTTTCATCAAATTTGGTGCAACACTACAAATGAAATTTCATTTCAAGGCTACATCTAGTCTCTCACACACTACCGACCTCCTGACTTAAACATACCATGTCTCAGAAACTAAAATATATGAACTAACAATGTTAAGAGTTTAAAACATACTAAATACAGGACAGGCAATTAGGCAATACGTAAAAAAAAAAAAAAAAAAAAATCCAGGGAGTCATTTCATTATTATTGCTTGAATAAGCTTAGATTTAGTGACGCTGTCCCTCAGATCTATAACCCTTGGCTAATGGCTGTGTGCCCACCGGGTGTTTCTTTTAAAGCCAAACAGAGGAGGCCTGTCACCGCTGTCAACGTTATTGGGCACCGTGCACTTTCACTCATGAGGTTCCATCAGCACGACTTTCTATCACCTTGCACTCAAGTTGCTGAACACACAGGAAACTCTGGGCGCAGTGAAGTTTCCGCTGAAACCAACAAGCCGAGGTCAGCCTCCCGGTGGACACCCAGCCACGATCCACGCTTCATCAGCGGAAAGGCCAGCTCGTTCGTTCGCTCGCTCGCTCGCTCGCACGTCTCTGGGGGCGCGCAAGCTCTCCTGATTCTCCCTGAAGAGACAGACACCTGATGCCCTGGCACTTGGCCGGCCAATCTGACTTAAAAATCAAAGGGCACCTCATGGTACGTCAAAGAATCACAGTGTGTATGGATGTGAGGCAAAAGCCTGTTCACGGTGTGGAACAGAAGGGGTTCAGATCTTCGGCAGATCTCTGCCAGCCCCTTGCAATGTTCCACAGAGAGGAAAGACAAAGCAAGAGGCAAAGACCGTACCAGTAAGCAGTGTAGAGAGAGGGTGGAGAAGTTCATCTAAATCCATGCTACATCCTCTTATTTCTAACGTCAGTCAAATTGCATCCTACCCCACCACTCTGCTCTTCATGCTACAATCAACCCCTTTAACTGCCACCCTCCATGCCCTCTCAAGGAAGAAGGTGTTTCCTTTCAGCAGGCAGCTCCTGTTTATCTACAGAGTTTGAAGCCTGAGGTGCCGTCTGGGCCAGTGGGCTGGCGGATCACGTGATTGTTTGGACGAACTGGTTCCAATGGTTGCTGAGCACTCACACGAGAGGGTCTAATGATATGAAAAAAAAAAATTTGAATAAATTAGAACAATTCAGGCTTTACATATCTTCTTAATATCGTGTCAATAAATTATGTTGTTTTTGCTATGATCGTGTCTTACCTATCCTGACATGGATTGTCCTGAGGGGTATCATCTGAAGAAGCACTACCCAAAATCCTCCTCCGGGCTTCCGCGTACTCTGCCTCACGCTGGGCCAAAGATTTCATCTGCTGAGAGGGGCGAGACGAGGAGGCAGAGTTCCCTGCGGTACCATTATTGGAGGGGCGCTTTAAAATCCGAATTTGTGGTGGCGGCGCCGCAGGCAGGGAGTCATCCTGGATCACTATAGCAGTTCGCACGGGTGAACCAGCGGATTTCAAACTGGACTTCCTGGAAAGGACAGAAAGTGAGTGGTAAATTTTTTTTTTTTTTTTTTTTTATGGGTTTAGAAGGTTTCTAGAACAGTGAGTACATTTTCCATTTACTTACTTTGCTTCCTGATTTATTTTCAGCTTTGCCTCAAGCCTTCTCTCGATTTCCTGAGGGAAGAGACAAACACATGCTATAATTAACACAATTTTAGTTACATATATATATTCAGCCACCTCTACAGCAAATGTTTACAGAAGATCAGGATTTCTAAGCTAGTTTCTAATAAAACATATTAGAAAAAATCGATCATAGCATATCTGAATCATTACAAACCAGTAAGCCCTGACTGTGCAATGTTTAAATAATTAATGGATTATCTTATTTAATGTTAAATAAGCTGTATTGATCTCTTTAATATCTAAATGTATTAATTTACATTGTATATGAGGATTGTTAGGATAAAAAAAACGCTGCACATCAACTATATCTGTGACAATACAGCCATCAAATAGATGTAGGCATGTTAGAAATATGTGAGATAATAGAAAATATTAAATTAGATCGCAGGGGATTGACTGCATACATTTCAGCTCGTCACACTCAACTCAATCTGGTTTAATTATTCTGATAACAGGTCATAAAAAGATCTGCTCCAGTTATTTCTTTCAGCACCACACCACAGTGTTATTGTACAGTAATGATTCACCTGAGTGAAGCCTGTCATTTCCGCAATGGGCGTGTCTAAGCAACGGGGGGGTTTATAAGGGAAAAGTGTAAAAATATTGTTTCTTTGTGAAACGTAATTCGTCTTTTCCCACAATCATACACTCATTCTGTTGAGCAAATAAACTGACACGAAGCCAAACTCAGCCCCATGTCTTTTATGGGACACCGAGGCCTGCTGGACGCAACCAGGAAGCCAGGTTTAGCCGAAATAAAAAAATAAAAATAATTAAAACCCGTTTGAGTTTGAAGTGTACTACATATTCTTGCTAGGCGTCTACTTCAGTGTCAAACTGAAAAACGAGCTAAAACTTGTTTAGTATAATATATGTACAACGTTGAGTGAGTCTCACCCCGCTGTCCGCTGCCTCTTCCCAGCTCTCGGCAACCTCTTCATCCTCCATGTTTAACAGGACTGCTGACTGGCTACCTCTTCGCTCCTCCGGCTAACTATATCCCATCCAGAGGGCATGGGACGGTGGGCAGCGCTCACTCAGACCCGCGGAGAGCTCGCCCTCTCTTGGTTTAGTTGATCAAATAAAAGGCTGGATGAAGGAATTAGCAAACCGTTGCTTAGCCGCGTGTTAGCTTAGCTTAGTTTAACGCTCCACTGAGGGCAATCCCCTCTGGCTGCCTGTTACTTTAAATACGGCGTCACGACCACCTCGGCAAATCAGCCACGATCCCTGCTACTCAGGCGGAAAAACAGTAACTGTTTACTATATTCCCTGAAATGTCGGTATATGTGTTAGCTAAGCTCTAGCACTTAGCTAAGCTACACCTCTAAAGTTTAACCGTTAAAACTGGAGAAAGGAAATGACGTTATAACGTTCAATTGGACAGGTAGCGTCAACTGACATAGCTACCATTATAATGGGAGTTAAAACTATTTAATTATAATATTTTACTAAAACTTAATTCATTAAGCTTGAGATGAGAGCTTAATTAAATTAAAAAAAATATATATATATATATATTTAAATTACAAAAATTAAAGTCAAAATATTGTACAAATAATAAATTGGTAGAGGTTAATGGTGATTTTTTTTTTAAATATGAATTGTAGTGAATGCATTTATATGGGCCTTAGTTTTGAGCTTAATGTTTCATTGTAATGCATCGTAATGCTGACAATGATTGCAAGCATAGCATCTATACAGTACATGGCAACCAACCATACTAAACTTAATACTGTAGGTATCATTTGAACATGGAAATCAATTTGCTGACATGAATGCAGCATTACAGACACCGAATATCTGGCATTTGGTCTAAAGTGTCAAACATTGATTAGTATACACTCAATTGCCAGTGCATTTGGTACACTGGTGGAAGCAAAACCATTCTAATGTCCTGCATTAATTCTTAGCCTCTCCTCAAAGTTATGGTATTCAGCAGTTATTTAAAATAACTGAGAAGGCTGCTGATTCAACTGTGTTTTTATTTTGGAGCTTTGGTTTGTAGTACTATTGAATTGCACTGTGTTGTTTTGACATGTTTTTTATTATTCTGACAACCCCACTTTAGTCACTTAAGTCTTTAATTCAGTCCAGTTTAACAGAACCACAAACCACATCCTCCAAAATGATCATACAGTTGAATCTCCACATTTCTATATCAACAAGAACTGAACATTATACAGTCACAAAGCCAAGGTTTAATGCAGGACTGATATATTAGAATGCGTTTGTTTTGCAAGTGAGTCTTCTGTGCAGTTTGAGCATAAAAAAGCAATCAAAAAGGAATTAACTTTGTGGTCCTCACAGTATTTGGCACCTGAATTTAATTTAACTATTTGCTGATTTTTAAGCTGTTATGGAATAATTTCAGACATGTCAAATTAGGAAAGGCATGTTGAAATAATGTACTTAAAGATGGCCAAATTCAGTTTAGTTTTTTCAATTCAGGCTGCTGCTGGTATTGTCACAATGTCATGAATAGGACTGAGTGTTAATGTTATTATCATTATGTAAAAATTGCAATCTCAAATGCAGAGACAGAGACAAATGTAACATTTACAATAGTGTTTCATTGTTTGTCAAAACTTTGTCTTACTTTTTGTGTTGAAAATGTTTCTCATATTGCTTTTTGCATAATGTTGGTATATAGTGTACATATGCATTATTTACATCAGCTTCATAAATGTGGAGAGGAGCAGAATTTGGTCTCTATCCAGCATGAAAATGTATGCACATTAATACTGAATAATATTGAATAAACATGAATAAAAAGTGTGGGATAAGTTATGGATATTAATATCAACCCACAGCAGTATTACTCAGCCGATGAGACCCCAAAATATAGTCAAGAAGAAAAAATTAAAACTGTTGAAATACGTTATCAAGGTTGGATAAAAACTGGAGGCAATGCTTATGTCGTTTTTTATATTTTTAAATGTGACCTTGACAACCATTGTTCACAATGGGCTTATTCATAAAATATGCTTTGACCAATTCCATTGAGACTTCCATTTTTCCAAAAAGCCACACATCACCTATCTTACACTGACTTACTGATTGTTTTTTCACATTAGTCTGTTTGTTATGTGCTGAGATTTCACATTATGGTCTGTTTCAAAGAAGATATTGTGAAATCTCAACATCCATGTGGTCACACATACATTAGGTTGCCCACAGCAGCTGCTGGGGGCGCAGTGACTGTGGCTGGGGACCCACCCTGGCTGGTACCACAGACGGTCAGCGGCTACCGGAGCGTCGCTGTGCTGCGGAGGACGCTGTTTCACAGAGCGGAAGATGGCGACTGTTTGGAGGCTGCAGAGGAATCTCCGGAGCTGATACCGGGGAGGAAAAGAGGAAAAGATAGACACTCAGAGCTCTGCAAAGAACAGTTCCAAAACAAAGGTATTAACGAGGTTACACAGTTAAATTGACAACATCTCAGGGGGAGACCCTGACAAAGTAACTGGCATTAGGGGCGCACATAGCCTCTGGTGAAGCTAACGTTAGCTAAGATTATCAGCCGTTGACTGAAAATAACGGCTAGCTTGTTAGCTCGTAGGGTGTAACACTGGATGAGGGCTGTTTATGTGAAATTATGCCGTGTGGGTTAGACATTAGTGAGAAGTTAGTAAGAAGTAAGAGCTTAACATGTTTTGTTCAGCTGTTGTATTGTAAAGAAAATGACTAACCTATATCTACAAACCGCTAGCTAAAGGTTCGTTGATGTTAGCTAACGTTAGCTTGGAAGCTCATGATAAGTTAGCTAGCGTTAGCCAATGCTAGCATATATTCTTTGGATCTTAACGTGAAATCAGCAGCATGAACTGGTCTCTTAGCCAGTGAAATTGCAATTCACGACAAAAGCCGCCCCCCGGCATAGTCAATTGAAATATGACAAGTTTGATTAGTCTTTCTGTGTAGCGTTAGTCAGTTTTAGGTGCTGATTAGCATTAGCAGTTCATTATTATACATATTATGTGATGGCTAACGACAGCTAGTTAGACGTAGCTAATGATATTAAGAGGTACGTGCTGTGTAGAGGGGCCAGCTGCTCAGTCTAAAGAAGGGGCACCACCCGTTTTAAACAATGGATGTAATAATTAAGCTCTCTAAGCAGTAAATGCTACAAAATTACATGCTGCCATCAGCTTTGCAGTGTCATTTGGTTTACTACAACACAATTGTGTTTAAGGCTTCATCCTCGGTGTGCTTTAGTATCAGGAATACAGCACATGTGGCAGGTATGACATGCGTGAATCTTCAGGAATAAACAACAAATTACCAATTCTAATTAATACTCTGTTCAGACTAAATGTGGTAAAAAGCGTGTCCTCTCATCTTCCAACAGACAATAATGTCCCGTTCCCCTGACAATGAAGATGGATACTTTGTTGCCATGGACACAGAGGATGGTGGTACAGAGTCTGCTGGGATAACGGAGGAGGTGGGGGCGAAGATGGGGTCCTGCCTACAAGAAGGGAACATGGACAGTTGTGCCAAAGGAGAGGGGAGAACAATGGTGGAGCTGCCAGAGGAGGTTCTCGAATATATTCTGTCCTTCCTCTCACCTTACCAGGAGCACAAGACTGCCGCGCTTGTGTGCAAGCAGTGGTATCGTCTCATTAAAGGTATGCTCTCTCTTGTTTGCGTAAGGTGGACTGTCTGGATTCACTGTGGGAGTGTGTGGGATTTACAGTATGACAGTGAGATGTTAAAAAAGACTCCTTTAAATGTGGTCAAGTTCCACGTTCTACAAGTGGGAACGTCTTTTGTCTTGCCGTGTCCCTGCTGCTTACTCGTATTTTCTCTGTTTTAGGTGTTGCCTATCAGTGTTACCATGGTTTTTTGAGAGCTGTCCAGGAGGGAAATATCCAGTGGGAAAGTCGCACATACCCATATCCGGGAACCCCTATCACTCAGCGCTTTTCACACAGTCAGTATATCTTGGTGTAACTGCACTGCAAACAGCTGCACAGATTTGTAAAAGTCTTCAGTTTATAATTGTATGCAAAATACAAGACATTGATTCTCATTGTTTGCTGCTGCTGTTAGCCGTTCATCTGTAGCTGATTTATCTTTTCTTGCTGGTTGCAGGTGCATGTTATTATGATTCAAATCAGTCCATGTATGTGTTCGGGGGTTGCACTCAAAGTAGCTGCAATGCTGCCTTCAACGATCTATGGAGACTTGACCTCAACAGCAAGGAGTGGATCCGCCCTTTAGCCTCAGGTGAGAACTTTACGAGCTGCTGAGACCGTAACTTCATATTGGGGTTTATGAAGGGCAACTGGGGGTGGGATAAACTGCCTTTGTGAATACAGTTGCCAGATGCCTGATTGCAGCAGCTGATTACACCTTATTTGAGGATGTGAAAGAAATTAGAGTGAAGTGAAATTACTTTACTTGTGCTTTTGTATTTTACTGCCGTAAGGTTGAGGGCTTATTGTGCATTCTTATTAAATGGCAAGAACTCATGTCTCCTCTGCGCAGAGTTGCTACTGATAAAGATTTAGTCCACGGCTCAATAAAATAAATGTTTTTAGACATTCTTGCTTCTTATATATGAGTGTTTCCTACTGTTGGTTTGTTCGTTTTGCCTTTCTGTTTGCCTCAAGGCATAAGAGGCGTCTTAAAAGTGATCCTTCGGATATGCAGTATGTTTATTGGATTATTGATTTATACATTCATACAATATTGTGCTTCTTCTTTTTTTTTTACAGGCTCTTATCCATCTCCTAAAGCTGGAGCAACTTTAGTGATGCACAAAGATCTGTTAGTGTTGTTTGGAGGATGGACTCGCCCCAGCCCGTATCCACTGCACCAACCCGAAAGGTTTTTCGATGAAATCCACACCTACTCTCCTTCAAAGAACTGGTGAGGTCAAAATTCATCGGCTCAGAAAGTGTATTTCTGACAGATGATTGCTTCAGCTTTTCATCATTGTTGTCCCTTCTTGTGTTCTGTTGTTTCAGGTGGAACTGTATAGTAACGACACATGGGCCTCCACCTATGGCTGGCCACTCTTCATCTGTAATCGGGAACACCATGGTGGTGTTCGGGGGATCGTTAGGAGCACG
>JASGAT010345299.1:0-15579 GCA_030220025.1 Chelon auratus | reverse complement strand
GGTTTTTATACTGTATCTAAGGTTTGGAATATTGTTTTTGCTATTGTTGGATGTTGTGTGTTAACATTCGTAAATAATACAAAAACAATCCATAATTTTGTTGGGAGGTATAGCTGGTCTGTTAAGAAAATGTAAGCATTGTGAAAATGTGTTCATTGACTGCATATTGTGTGAAAACAACATGAAATGTGTGAATGGTATGGCCACAAAAGTCTGATGCTGTGCTAATTGTGTTTAGAGTTTTGAAAATGTGACCACTGATTGGACAAACGCTTGTTAGCGACTGAAAAAAACTGTAACAAAATGTGTTTTTGAGAAGAAATTTATCCATTTGGCCAAATGTGTTTTGTAGGTGTGAGTCTGTGTTAAGAGTTTAGAAAACATATCTGAAGTATGGGTAAGCGCTTGTTAGCGATTGAAAAAAACTGTAATTCATATCAGTTTTTTATACCTATTTACATTACTTTTCAGAGGCCACTTATATTAGAGAATTTAAATTTAGTTTGGTGGCCACTGTAGTGGGGTCAGCAGAAAATGCACTGAGTCGCTGCTGCTCATGACGACTTTGTGAGCTGAGCACTGTCTCTGTCTCTATCCCGGGACTTTGCTAACTTACACAGTGCATACCGGCGAAGAAGAAGAGCTGGTTTAGGCGATTAGAGAAGATGATGTTTTTGCAGAGTTTGTAAAATTATACTTTGTGATGCACAGAAATGACCACATTAGAAGCTATAATTTTAAACTATTGGCTGTCCTTGTTGATCTTATCTTGGATTCCTACAGCCACTCATGATTACATATGTGACCCTCGCAATTTAAAGGTCACATTAAAAAATAATAATCACTTTAGAAAACAGAAACAGCTCTAAGGTTACTTTTAACATTTCAATCTGGTTGCAACCAAACAAGACATTCCACTAAAAGGCTCCTCGAGGCAGGATTGACCCTGTTGCTGTGGATGACATTACGTCTCATGAATGAATGCAACATCAGCTGCTATTAGATTTTAGATTTCTTTGGTGGTTAATGCCTTTAACCCCCTTTATCCCATTCTGCTTCGTCACTCTAATTCTGTCAGCAAAGCCAGCGTTCCTGTCCCATTTACATCTCTTTATACCTGGACTCCAGCTTTCCTATTTTCAGGATTTCCATCAACACCTCCACCNNCACCTCCACCACCTTGTACTCACCCATATCTCTCTTGTGAGGGGTTGTGCCCTCATTTCTTATTTTCTTTCTTCCTCCTCCCTCACTTCATCCCTCACTTACTTTATCTGGGTGTCACTGTGTCAGGATGTATTTGGAGCTGAATTATTCATTAGAGGACTGGAGGGTAATCAAAGAGACTGGTTCCGTGGCAGGGCCAGTGTGTGTGCGTGTGTGTGTGTGCGCGCTCACGCCCGTGTGTAGATGCGCTATGTGTGTGTGTGCGCGTGTGTGTGTGAGAGAGAAAGAGAGCTAGTCAATACAGCAGGGAGTAGGCAGCTGGAAGAAAGAGATTACATAGTAACCCGGGGAGCCAAACACAGCCCAGAGAATCTTAATTTAATAGTAGTGTGTGTTGTGTGAGTGTGTGTATGTGGGACTATGGATGAGGGTATTTGTTAGATGATGATTTCCCCTGATATAATCAATAATGCTGGTGTTAAAACACGAATTGGCAGCCATTGCCATCAGTTACCTTTCTGCCCACAGCAATTTGAGTTCATTCATGTCAAACAACATCTTCAGCACTAAGTGTTGCAGCTTAGATTTGTGTGTGTGTGTGTGTGTATGTGTGTGCCACCACCACCACCCAGTTGTTCACTCAACAGGTCTGTTCTGCAAAGCTGATGGGGCACAGTGACTGTTGTGGTGAACTTATATGCAATCTTTACATCCTATACCTCAGATGTACTTAAACTTGAAAACTTGTGTAACACTTATAAATGTACTTTGTTTTACTTGTAATTATCAATTTTGGTTGAGATAAAATACTCAGTTGGTTGAGTATTTCATCTCACTGAGTTATTTTATTTACTTTAGTTTTTATCGCATCCCGTGAAAATGTCCATCCTGAACATTGTCTTTTGTGTACCTCCTGATTCTGTAGCTCCTCCCAGCTCCCCCCTCTCTGTGCTCTGAGGCATTGTCATTTCTGTGGAAAAATTGCTCCTGTGCTACTTTGTAGTTTTCTCTGGAATTTGAGCCATTTGTGTTATAAACTTTGGTGTAAAGTGATTACTTGTAATGCATTTAAGTTACCCAGTTTTGTGTTTTTTTGACTATGAATATTGGATTGCTGGAGGTTTGTAAATTAACTACGACGGAATACTTTGTGATGCTCTAGCACTGATCAAGGATGTGTTTGCTTTTGTTTAATGTTTATATTTCCGTTGCCTCTGTGTAGTCCATAGACTGTATGTAAAGATGAATGATGGAACAGCTCCTCAAAAGTGAAGCCAAGGCAAGTCGAGCTGCCCCTGGTGTCTGGCTGCAGTATAGGTCATAAGCTCATAAGCTCCACTTCCTCACTGTTAGCGGATGGGACTTGGGACTAAAACAGTAAAATACATGTCAAATCATTTTCTTTCAATGATACTTTCTTTCATTTTAGGTAGTTAATATAATACTGATACATGTTCTAGTGTCAATTTTTCTGATAAGTTTTGTTTTAATCAGTAATTTGATGCTATAGAAACAGGATGTGACCTCATGATGACTACAAGTTGTCATGCCAACCTCTCTGTAAAGTGATCCAAACCTTGAGAGTAGGAAAAAATAAATAAATGAATACAGTGTATAATTCCACATTTCTTTGTAAGTGGTGGAGATAGAGCAAAGAGTAATTAAACAAAAACTAGACTGAGTCTGGCAGAAGTATGGACGGTTATCGAGAACGCAGCTCTGCATGGCTCCATTCTCAGACCATACTGCGCAGACTCCCTCCATACTCGCTAGATAGTGTCACCTGTATCCCTGGAATTCTAGCGTCAGTTTGGCTGATGCAAGGGAGTGGGGACGCATTGTCCATATTTATATACAGCCTATGATTTATTCAGGCTACTTTATTTATTATTTCACTTGATTTTCCAGTCAAATTTAACGACACGTAAATAGCTGGTAAAGTGTACCTTGAAGTAAATGTGCTGTGGAGTGTCTAAAATGTATTTTTATGATATATTTGTAACATTTGCATTACACTGTGCGTTGCAGCACTGCTGAGGGAGCATAGGTACAGAAAGACTTATACGAAGACAATCACATATTTTTTCATTGTCTTCTGCAGTTTGATGATGACTCTGCAGCATTTATTTACCTCTTGGCAGAGTCGCGTCTCTCTCTTGCTCAGGTTTCATATTATATTGGGTTTTAGATTAGTGTTAGGATGAGGGTTGGTGCTTAGCAATCAGCTGTGTTGGTTAACCAAGTAGTCATTTGCCTTGTGACAACTGACCAAAGGTTCCTTGACGTACATACACATGCACTCACACATGCACATATTGTATACTGTACCTACTATCTATACATTCACACACATCACCTCAACATTGGTTTGGATTTATAAGTTGAGTCTTGTGTTTTACTTGAATATGAACATTGCTTATGTGAAAATTGTGAAATTTTATTGTGAAAATATTCATTGACAAAACATATTTACTAACCCCAGTGTTAACCATATCAACTAAATTCCAAACAACGCAGAACTGTGCTCACTACAGTTGCATGCATACAGTCAAACATTTGTCTCTTTATACCTGGGAGGACCCTCACTGTCATAATGTATTCCCCGGTCAAGCCATACCCTATCTTATATAAACTTAATCAAACTGTAAACTTTTTTTGTCATTTAAGATAAGAGTGAATGTCTTGCCATAGCTCATACCGTCTTTCCCGGCATGCTATGGTCCACTGGAAAACTGATCTCAGCTTCCTGAATGATTTCTCCCCATATGTGGTTTAGAGTCCGGTAGAGGCAGACCATGCTACTCTAAGAAGACAGGAAAGGCTTTTTTTCACTTTCCCTGGGAGCTTTCAATCCCAGTCAGCCAGAGACAGAACAGCAGTCAGCGCTGTCAAATACAGGTTTAAATGGTGATATTGTACATGCCTCAGTACATTCGGCAACAGCTGAGTAATTTGAAAATAGGGTCATTCCTGTAGCTTATCTTATTTTCATTAACTTGATTATTGTAAAAGACCGTCTGCATTGTCTTATATCTAATATTTCTTTTAGAGGCAGTGTATTACTTAAATATTATATTGTGTGTTGTCTGTTAATATTATGTACATTGACTCTATATTATCTGTTTATATATGTATTGCTGAACACCCACTCTTGTTTACTTCTGTCTTGGTTCATTTAAAGATATGGCACGTTTCTGTATTGGACAGATTGCCATGCAATTTATAATTTTTATAATATTACCCTGCCTAATATGGGTAATATAACTAACCACTGATGACCAAACCTTTTGACACAGTTGTCTGGCCAAAATGATATGGTCAAAATTATTCTCTTGACCAACAGTGTGGTCCATAATCTCGAACCAGACAATATCCAGATTTCTCCCGGTGACCTTTGACATTTTCATGAGCACCATTACCACTGCACTGACTTTTGTCACCGCTTGCTCTTTTTGCCATATTACCGAGCTGAGCCGGTCAAACCCCCTCAAACCAGGGCTGCCCAGCAACTAATACAACTAACTAGCCAACACCATAACACCAGCTCAGATGAAGGGTCATCTGATTGTATAATACATGATTTTGAACCACTGTTTCACCGGTGTGTATATATATATATATATATAGCATTTTTTCTACTTAGTAGTACTCAAAGCACTTTAAAGTCACATGACACATCTACACATTTGTTCACACAAGTGCACTCACATTCATATGCTGGTGCCAAGCACTGGGAGCAACTCAGGGTTCTTGCTTAAGTACACGTCGGCTTGTGTTCCATGTACTGGGGATTGAGCCACTAACCCTCTGGTTTGTGGACAACAAACTTCTGGGCCACAGCCACAAAGGTTCATACTGTAAGTATGCAGTTTAAATGCTGTAAGAAGATATGGATCTGACATTGCAGTGTGTAAGGTCATATGATTTTTAAGTATTTTTGCACTCATCCTGATGTTCCCTCTTCCCGTGTGTGTCAGGTGATTTACTAAAAGCTGGGTCTAACAAGACAAGCAGCTGAAGCGCACTCAACCTGACATACGGCAAGTGATCAATTTGGTGCCGAGAATGTGTGACAAGCTGTTCTAATACTCTGGCTGATGGTGCAGTCAGAGGATGAGCTCCTTTGTGTTATTCATCCTTACATCAGAGAATGACTGGAGGTAGCTTGCATTTATCTGTAAGTTGTAGACAGTATTCTTTTCTTTTTTTCATTTCACTAGCTCGGGTGTCAGCGATGTTATCTCTAGCACCTGTGTTTCCGTGAGGACTACTTCTTCCCCTAGTGCTTTGTAGACTGTTTTGTGTACAAAAACAGACCATGGCCTTAGCTTTTAATACCTGGAGAGGTCAGGAGTGGATTAAAAGGAAAAGAGATACACCCTGATTTTTAGATCAGTGACAGCTTAACTTCCGCTAAAGCTGCAATGGTGTATTTAATTAAAATGGCTTCAATGAATGTATACACTCATGTTGCAGAATCCACAGCTCTACACTCCTGTCATCTCAAATGATTGCATTAATGTGGTCTCCAGTAAAAAGCTTACATTAATCCCAAAAAGCCCTCCAAATTTATCAACAAAATATGCTTTTGGTCCACGCCTCAATAGTGAGTCATAGAAGTGTTTTCTCATTAGATAGGCCTAATCAGCTCCTTCCAAAACGACTGAAATTCACACTTGATAAAGACTACAGCCTCAGTTAGATGGGTCACCCTCTGAACATGGTGAGAAATTGGGGCACCCAACACAAGCAATTTTTCATCCGGTCCTGTGATCTGATCTGCATTTTTTAGCTCCAACTTCAATCCATTCATGATACGTTTCATTTGCCTTTGTTTGGAGTACACGCTGAAACGCCACAGTGATTTGGAAAGCCCACTGCCGACTATTTTGTTTTGGAGGCTAAATTAGAAAGCAACGTAGACCTATCAGCACTAAGGGTTATACAGTTTGTCGACTGCTTTGCTATGCCATGACGCTTGAAGCATCATGTCGACTAGTGCACTGTAAAATGAATTATATCAAATAAATAGTTGAATCTACACAATCATCTTAAAGGGGAATTACCGTTTTTTACAACCTGGACCATATTTCTGGCATAAAATATGATCGTTTAATCACCCATATAAATTTGGTTTAATTTGGAGTCGTTCGCACAGTATTTAGATCAGCGTATATCCATATAGTGGGAGTGACTGGGGCACCGCAACGCAGCCTCTAAATAACGCATTATCTGCCATGAAACTCGTTCATTTCGCCAATATTTTGTTATGATATGCTAGTGCTAAACATCTCCCAAAGGACAGCAAATTACACAAAAGCTATATGGGTGAGTAAATAATCGTATTTTATGCCAGAAATAAGGTCCGGGTTGTAAAAAACGGTAATTCCCCTTTCAAATAATACACTGACATCATTTGGATGCCAACATTTATATTCCTTAAATATTTAACACCACTTAAAACAGAGCAGATCAAGAGCACACACAAGTGTGCACAAGTATAAAAGTTCCCAATGACAATGATTACAATGACTACTTTGTCACTAAAACAAGTGGGGCTTTGTTGTTATGGTTGCGTCAATATGAAACTGGTGATTCAGTTAGCATAACAATGCCTGTGATGCTTTTAAAATACCAATATTGACTTGCAGGATGAAAATAGAAACACACAAATAATGATGATTATCTCTCTTTTTTTTCTCTGTAGGAACATCGCATGACTTCCTCATCCGCTCTCATCCTAATTACAACAGTCACTAGAAGGCTTTTTCACTTGAGAAGTTATGTTTTTGGAGGGCACTTGCTGAAATGATGATTGAGTTTATTGTCGGAGGGGAGTGTAAATAACCCCCCGCACACCAACTGCCCAACCCTATAGGGCCAACAAACAATG
This sequence comes from Chelon auratus, assembly GCA_030220025.1. Lineage (NCBI taxonomy): Eukaryota > Metazoa > Chordata > Actinopteri > Mugiliformes > Mugilidae > Chelon > Chelon auratus. The sequence continues at coordinate 8,519 of JASGAT010345299.1, read as the reverse complement.
TGAATAGGACTGTTCTGATTTTATATTAGACAACAATCACAACCAACCATGACACTAAAGCCAGGAAACAATCACCTTAGCTTAGCTAGCATAAAAACATCAACGTCTCGTTCTGTCTGAAGTTCAAAAAGACCTCTACCAACACTATCAAAGCGTGCGTCTTGTCACTAGTAGCCCGGCAATGTCACGGCAAGCATCCAGTGAGCAACTTTGGGGCACCTTGTTCAAGGTCTCTTTTTATACATCCATGAACTCCCAGCAGAGTTGCAAATTAATAAATTATACATTCAAAGTCAAGATTAGTGCACTGGGATGATCCGTCCCGTCTCGTAAATTCAATTTCGGAGCGCTTTCTTTGATGCGCACGGAGATACAGATCTGTGCGAAACACACTTGAACATATCAACAAACAAGCTTTATCCCTGAATACCAGAACGCATCTTCATGAACTCATCGCGGCGGATCGGGTAAAGTGAGTGGGACAGAATTAAGTAAGGGAGTCACGGAACAGTGTTTTTGCAAAACGGCTGGAGCCGAGTTTGACGGACACAGTGACAGGTCCAGGCGGTCAGTCTGTCTCTCAGCAGGTGTGTGAGTGTCCAATACAATGAAGTTGTAAACATAAAAAGAGAAAGAGAGAGAGAGAGAGAGAGAGAGAGAGACACACACACATTCCATTTCACAGTCTGCTGGAGGATGGCAATCTCTCCAATCTGCAAAGGCTCATACCCTGACTCCCAGTGACCCTCCCTCCCCCCCCAAAACAATTTTAGAGTGATATCTCTGAACTCATTGCACAGCAGTCAAACACCCTGGGACAGAGGCGAGAGAGGAGAGGCGCAGGAATTTCATTCAGGATTTGCTGCTTGCTGCTGTGCTGCATGTTGTGGCCTGCCTGGGATCTTCTGCATAGAATAAAACTCAGTCTGAAACATTTCATTTTACAAAATCCAGGTCTCAGTGTTCTTCTAGTTTTCATCTACACAAGATTGTACTTGTAGCTGAGCTGTGACCAAGGCAAAGTTGGGGAAAAAGTCAAATGTGGCAAGAACTTGTAAGAAACTGTATATAAATATGGACAATGCGTCCTCACTCCCTTGAAACTGGCCAAACTGGCGCTATTTTTCCGGTTTGGAGCCAGAATTTGCGCAGTAAGGTCCGCCAGTGGAGCTTAGTTTTCGTTTGGCTCAAGTCCCATCCACTAACATGGAGGAGGTGGAGCTTATGACCTATACTGCAGCCAGCCACCAGGGGGAGCTCTACTTGCTTTGGCTTCACTTTTGAGGAGCTATGATAATATGTTCGTCTATAACCTGTTTTTTTCTCTGACTGCTTTGACAGATTTCCTCCCTGCGCCATCTCTGCAGTAAAGACAAATACTAAACTTGTATATATCCCATGTGTCAGCAAAAGTGTTTGTAGCAGCCTTCAGAAGCTCCTACAGATTAAACTGGATTAGTCAAACACATTTAGTGCTGACTGAGTCTAAGAAGGCTCTCTATAAAAAGACTGCGTATACTCACTGACCAACGTTAAGGCTACAAACCACACGTAAATGATCTCTGAAGATATTTATGTAAGTCACAAATCACAAAATTCTCTCAGGAGGCTTTGTATAAACGTCATCACCAAAAACAATACTGGGGGACAAAAAGTCCTGGAAGTTGGTCTGCTGTTCTTTTTTTCTGTTATTGTATTATAATTTGGGTTTTCATGAATGTTCTGTCAGGTGGTTAGTTTTACATCCTTTGTGTTTTCCCACCTGTGTGATTTTTTGCTTCGCCCTCACTGGTTTCATCTGTGTCTTGTTACTCCGTCTGTCCCCGTCCCTCCCCTTGCTCTTCGTCAGTTTGTCAGTCATCCAGGAGACCTTATCTTGGCCGTGTTCCCTTGCTGCTTCTTGTTTCCACTTACCGGACCTTTGCATTGGACTCTTTTGGAATTACCTGCTCATGGTTGCATACCCCTTCGTTATCATTATAGCAAGTTTTCATGAAAATTTCCTTATTGTTATATGTTCCTTGGTTCTGTCTAATTCCTCCTGTGTGTTGCGTTTGGTTCCTCCCTTTTCCTTCTACACATTGTGACAAAAAAAGGTGTAATTCTGTTCATTTTGACTGGAAACAGCAACTGGGAACTGTTAACATAAAACAAAGGCAACCCAGGGGTTAAACATTGCCGCCTCGTTTGTTGACAATAATGTGACAAAAAGAGATGCACGCGCACCTGAACAATTAAACATCTGTGTAACGGCGAGATGCTTGAGCTTCCTATTGAATAATTCAGCCACCGCGGCGTTGTCGTCAATTACCTTAAAGTACCATCTCCTGTGAACTAATTACATTTAAGTGCAGAGAGTTACCATCTAATTATGTGGCTGTTATAGTGCTGCCCATTTTTGAATACATTTGCAAGAACAAAGTTCAGACATGCGTTTATTTCCCTCCCCCCCTTTTTGACAGTTAGATGTTGTTTTTCTGTATTATCACATTATGATAATAGACTTTGTTAACAGAACAGCAGGTACACTTCTCTCAGCCCAACTGCACCCTATGTCACGGTGTTATATCACATTGTCTTGCAGAGACTCGGGAAGCTCTTCTAAATGTAGCCGCTTGATTGAGCAGTGAACACAAATACTTAGATCCCCCTCATTATTTGGGGATAATTGGCAACATTCCATCACATATGCTCACACTCAATATATTGCACTCTAGAGAGATGTACAGTAGTGTAATCAAACTAATCTACTTTCATTTGTATAGTTCCACTTCACACAACAAATGCAAAGTGTATCACAGAAGATTAAAATAAAATCAGGGCTGCAAGCACTGATGAACGGGCCCTCGCATCCTCGCAACTGCCTGGCTGCTCGTCAGTTGGACCCTTGTGCACGTTAGGATGTGCCTCACAGTAACCATTGGACCCCTTTGGGATTCCAATGTTGTTAGACGCTTCTTAAAGGCTGAAGTTTCTAGGGGTTACGTTGTATAGTGGAATTACTTGCTGTGTCCACACATCATGTGATACTGTTGTACAGTATAATGGATGGTATTTCTGACAACAACAGGTGTGGTGGGTATTGGCCATATTGACATGTAGGAGCCTAAGCATGAGAAGTTTGGTGAAAATTGTACAATGTACACCAGGCGTAACATTATGACCATCCTTTTACTGTGTAGGTCTCCCTTGTGCCTTCAAAACAGTTGTGACTCATCAGAGAATGGACATGGTCCTTCTGAGGGTGTCCTGTGGTGTCTGGCAACAGAATGTTGTTGGGGGGCTGTGGGTTGAGGGAGAGGGGCCTCTGTGGATCATTCCACAGATACTTGATCAGTTTGGGATCTAGTGAATTTGGAGGCCAGGTCAACACCTTGTACTGTTCTTCATGTTTTTTTTTTTGAGTTGTTCCTAAAGCNTTTTTGTGTGTGTGTCTGTGTCAGGCTGCATCCTGCTGGGGATGGCTGCTGCCATCAAGGAGTGTCATTGCTATGGGGTGGGGGTGCCTGGTCTGGTCTAGGTGGGTGAGTTAGAACAATTGCCAGACATTTAAAGACTTGGTTAATGTTGTGAAGGAATCTATTTTAGTCCAAACCGTGATCTTTTTCTTGACCTACCTCACCCAGTAATTTAGTTCCCTAGGAAAAAACGACTCGTCTCAGAATAATGTGACTTTTCTTTTCACACAGAACGCAAACCCCTGTCTACTGGGAAAAATACTGCGTGTGACTCATTAGTGAGCAGAAAATTGTAAATAAAACAAAATGTATTTTGAATTTTAAATATTAGAAACTACAGAGAGGTCACACTTAATGCTTTGTCTTAATTCTCTCAACAAACTTCAGGAGTTAATCACCTAGAGCGATTTTTCTACAGTTTGGATCTAGTCGCCTCATGTACTAAGGGAACCTGGCATTACACGCGTTCCAACTCAGAGACAGGATTGGTGCAATCGCATAATTTTATTATTTTTGCCAGAATTTATATTGCCAGAACTAATCCAAGCGCACACTCATTAGGGTTAATACAAAGAATGTGCAGTATTACTGTAGTATTACCAATACTGCTGCACCGTCTGGCATGCCTGCGTCCTGCAGGTGTAGTGTGTCTGGCGGAGACATTAGGTCCTGGCACGCTACTGCATAAAAGAGAGAAGGCTGATTAAACCATGCACAACAGCTGTGCCAATCAACTCACCGTGGCACTGCTCCCTGAACCAGTCTGCCCCAACTCTCCTCCTGCAGCTGAGCAGAACCTCGCCCTACTATCACTATCATGTTCATCTTCTCTGAGACTCACAAACGCCACACATTTTCACTCATCAGCCCCAAATCCAATAAAAAATGGTTACAAATGTGTGCACTGTACATGTATTACAAGGTAAAATGAACCCCGTATTTTGTCACTCAAGTGGAGTGATATGACAGTTGCAGTGATGCTGGATGGCCATGGCACTGCTTCGCATTTTCTCTTTCAAATGAGTAGAGAAAATGTACGAGTGAGATAGAGGGGAAGTAATATAAAGAAGAAAAGAGATCCACAGAGTCTGTAGCTCTGATTCTTGAGAGTCTACTTGCTGATTGGTTGCTTATGATTTACCCCTTCCACTTTTCAGTATTATTTTTTCATTTTTTTGACCTAATTTATTTGACTATTCTTGTCACTGTCCACACCAGCCAGTTGGTGGTTGTGTCCTGACATGCTTTGCTCCGCAGCTCGAACAGGACTGTGTTAGAGACCAGTTCAAGTTATAATATAGTAACTTATTAGTTGAATTTCATAAAGGAACATTTATGAGTTTAAACTTTCCACAGATTTCATGTTAGTCCACTGTAGTAGGGCAGGGATGATTTCACTTTCAATTCACTAAGTTGACTGTATAAAAGATGTGGCCAAAGACATGCTGACGTCTGAAAAACAAACACCATGAGAAGATTTGAATCAAGTGACCACAACTGTGACCATTAACACATTTGTTTGTGTACTGAGATAATAAATCAAGTGAGTTGGGTAATTTTCTCAAATACATCTATAAAATCTAATTTTTCTGTTTTAATCATACAGGGTCTACTGAATAGTCATTTCAGAAAGGCAGGTTTAAGGAAGGTCTGCCTTGGCTATTCTTTTCAGACCCGAAGGCTACTTCCAAATTCCTTTGCTTGATGCTGGAGGGAACAGATACAAAAGCAAGTAAGTAAGACAGTTCTTCTGTCTGAACCCGGCTGGCCTCAGGCAGATGGGTCCCTCCATATGAGCTGGGTTCTGCTCAAGGTTTCTTCCTGTTAAAAAGGAGTTTTTCCTTGCCACCGTCGCCTTCAGGCTTGCTCTGGGAGTTTCAGGCCGGGCTTTTGTAAAGCGTCTTGAGACGATTTGTATTGTTATTGACGCTATATAAATAAAATTGAATTGAATTGAATTAAGTATGTCTGTGAAGGTTCTCAGCAGTAACGTGCAATGAGGTCCATGGCTGGGTAGGCAGGATCAGCCAGAGCTTAAATCGCATACAAAAATATATATTATGTAGAACTCAATATTAAAACCACTGCAAAATCAGTCAAATGCCGCTGTCAGAAATGTAGCTAATTACTGACATCAGCGGCTTATAGCACACACAATTACTGCCAGTTAATTTTCAGAGACGTACATTCACCTGCAGCTGAACATAGGAGCACCCAAAGACAAGAGCACAACAAGAAATCACCTGTATCGCAACAACACAGGATTTACAGCTCCGGTGCATCTATAAGACCAACATTATAAATGAAGCCCATTGAAGACAGCGTGAGAACAGACTACGCATGCACGAACCTCCTAAACTGTTTGCGTTCATTTCACACAGGGCAGAGAGGCAGAGGTTGAGTCTGCCTCAGCCTCCTGTATTCACATACGCCAGCTTTGAAAACAAGCTCCCCTGAGTAGTGGCATTCCTTATACCATTAAAACAACACATTTCACATTTTCATTTTTTAATTTTAAAACAATAAATCAACAATCAAAACAAAATTATAAAAATTAGTAGGATATAAAATTATTATTTTTATTTCTTTTTCTTTTTTCTCATTAGCCTAGGTGAGGCACTGCCTACCCTGCCTCACCTGACTGCACACCACTGGTCCTCAGTCATCCAGGTCATAGTATATCAAAACATATCTAAAGAAAGGCTACCATTTTGATGAGTCTTCAAGAAACTTTACGAGTCCAGTTGCCTTTTTTTGGATGAGTAAATGTTAACATTACCTGAAAGGCATCTTAGTAGGGAAGAAATCACTGCTCCAGAAACTAGAGAAATGTCCTCTGGCCTAATGAAACAAAGCTTGACCAGAAAAACAGTGTTGAAGAAAAGTCTTGCAAGCTGAAGACCACTATCTCAGCTGTGAGGCATGGTAGATGCAGCATCATGCTGTGGGTACACCTTGATGAAACAATGTAAGAATTGACTTCATGAATATGTAAACCAAGATTCTTTTTTTCCTTTTCTCAATGTTCATAGACTTAGGGGGTCTTGAACATTCCTCTAGAGCAGCCTAGAACAATTGTTTTTTGATTGAATACATAAAGAAAAACACAGTAACCAAGTCTGAATGTTAACTTTCCATGCTGGACTCGACATGCTGGGAAATGTTTGCTATGAGTTGATGCTGAAATGCCCATTGATGTCTCATCAGGGGTTTTCAGGAGGTAATGCACACTGAGGCATGCTGAGTTAGTTCAAAAGGAAATTGTACTATTTACTCACATAAAAAGCAAAAAGAATCTATGAAATGAAGGTTTTGACTGAAAGAATTAAAAGGCCGCTGCTTCAGCTGTGTTAATTACAAACAGGTGTGAGCACCATGCAGGACTGGATGTCAGCTCGGGGTTTTAAACGAATGCGAGGCCATTTCACTTTGCAGTGAAAGGGAAATAATAATCTATGTGATGGAGGAGGTCATTTTGGAACATGCTGGCACAGTGCAGACAAATGAAGGGACGCCTTTGTTGCTGTGATCGCCATGGCGCCCAGTTTTGTTTCTTGTCTGAGATGAGAAATATATGTATGAGCCCATGGCCATCCTCCGTCTTTAGTTTACATGCAGAGTTACTGATCTGACCTGCTGGGTACAGGTCCATGGCTCAAGCTGTCAAACTAACATGTCTGATGTCGCCGTTAATATTTCTTGTTGGAAAATCACACAGTGTTTTCAAATGTCAAATGTGTTCCGACTTCTGTTTCTGAACTTTTAATAACAGCATTTGTATGCAGTATTACACCGATCAGGCACAACATTATGAGTACTGATAGGAGAACTGAATAACATCGACCATCTTGTGACAAGACAACGTTCTGCTGGGAAACTTTTGGACCTGGCATTCATGTGGATGTTACTTAGACATGTAGCACCCACCTAGACCAGACCAGGCACCCCCCACCCCATAGCAATGACGCTGCCATCCCCAGCAGGATGCAACCTGACACAGGCACACGCACAAGAACAGTTTAGGAACAACTCAGAAAACACAAAAAACAGTACAAATTCACTAGATCCCAAACAGATGATGTATCTACAAACTACAAGTGCAAGCCTGCCCCACACAACCTCCCTTCCCCTCCCCTCAACCCATAGGGCCCATTCTCTGATGAGTCACAACTATTATGGAGGCACAGGGGAGACCTGCACAATATTAGGTCTACCCTGATATTAACTGTTATTTAAATATATTGACATTAGAATGGCTATTTAAACTAAAAAGGCAAAATAACCTATAAAAATATACGCAAGACATTTTCCACAGTTTCCAATGATATTAGTGTGCTGTTGCCTGTTGTGTGACCACAGTGACTGTAAGCTGACAACAAATAAATGAAATTCAACTTGCAAGCGATGCAAAAATAAGAACAAAGAGTGAAATAAGCTGCAAAAAAAAAATGTAAACTGACTTCAAAGAGATGCTAAAACACTACATCACCATAAAAAACATAATGCTAGTCAGATTTGAGTGATAATGAACATCCCCAAAGACAAGTGCATTCTTTGATAGTATTGTGTATTTCATATAGCTGCTGCTGAATTTAGCAAATACTAGAGTGCAACATAACAGGAATGCAAAACAACAAAAACACTGCACACAAAAAATAATGGCTGCAAAGAATCACAAAACCACTACCAAAGATTGCACTGTGACAAAATAATAAAGCAGTCTATCTGCTATTTGACTTGAAAGACACACAAAATGTAAAACAACTATAGGCAGGTGGAAAACTGACTTCAACGTAACTACAAACAGATAAAATGACAACAGATGCAAACAACAGACTGATGTTCGGAGGTGTAAATGACACTATACAATGTAACTTCAAGGCTTCAAGAGATTGAAAATGTCCACAAAGAGATGCTCATTCTTTGATATTTTTTTAAATTTTGTATAGATACTATAACAGACAACTACAGAGATAACAGTCTTCACATACATGAGGGGAAAGGGCAATCAGTGACTACAAAGAACTTCAAAACAACCACAACGTAATATTAAAAAAAAAA